>KV429136.1:0-71077 GCA_001632345.1 Daedalea quercina L-15889
AGTGTTCTATGGATTTTCGGAGTCCGAACAAGTTCATTTGCCCGCGGTGAAATTGTTTGTGTTGTGGCTGCCGCGTCACGACTTTTGCAAACAGTAATATCACTGACGTGTCATCTGCCAGATACAGACCACGATGTTCATCGGTCAGAGTCTCAACGAAATCTGATATGGCGTGCTTACGTACCTACAACCTCCAATTTTGCATGGTCGTGCCCAGTGACTGTTGCCGCATCATGCCAGTGCGGTCAACGCTGCGACTGCGGTCGTTAGCCTAACTCAGAAATAACATTGAGTAAGTACTGTACACCTGGGCCGGATTCTTCTGCCATCTGAGCGGCGCTCGAATGCGACGCGCCACCGCCACATCATGAAATTCGGCTTCGAAAAAGGAGCTGACTCGAGCGCCGACGCCGAACCATCAGTTCTTTGTCTCCGTTGCATTACATCAAAGCTGGTGAGCACCTTTTATACCAGTTCTTGGTGCAGCTCAACCTGTTACATATATGTGTCTGATCAGATGGCTAACAGAAATATGGGCAGTACATAGCATGCTATCATGGCTGAGGTCGTCCTGGATCATCCTGATACTTCAAAAATGCCCGCGGTGGCCGCTACTGTCAGGCTGAGGTGCTGTAGGCCCGCAATAAACGTTATGATTGTTGATGAGCCAATTTGATACATCCTGCTCGTCTCCCCTAAAATCTAGAACTTCCATCCACCTGCAAGGTCCATGATGTGCCCGGAATCGTATCTGCCTCTAATCTGCCTTAGACGGACCAGGTTATCCCCGTACATACGCTCAGTTGGATTGCTGTAGAGGGCGTAATTGTTGTAGAGTGGAGTGCTCGCGATATCCTGCCCTTCACCAAGGGCGACGTCGGTGAGATGTGTAGTGCTTTGCTGCAAGACGCGGCTGATCAGCTCGTCGTTGTCTGGTGACGACCAACCGTAGTAAATGAGCATAGGCGTGAAACCCTGATCGCGTCTTGGAGGCCATGCAGAAGAGTCCGCGGCCGCGTGTGAGTATACATCCCGGAGGAACGGCTCGACATCATAATGCACGAGTAGGTCAGGAACCTCCGATGCCAGCTTCTGGTACCAAAACTGCAAGACTAGGCGTCAGCCATAGGAAAAATTGAAACTTGACTGCAGGCACGCACAGTTGTCTCGTTCAAAGTAGCGTCGAAAAAGGCCGGGGAGATGTCAGTGATAGAGACCGTGTCGAAGTATCCGCTTTGACGATATTAGAGTAAGTTAGGAAAACGGACTAGGCTTACTCACCGCAATCCTGCGGTAGCATTTGTATCGGAACTTTGCACGAGTGATAGGTACGAGCGGACATTCATAGTGCTCATATTCTGCGCTGCATCTGATATGTTCATGAAACCGTCGAAAAGTCCTGCAGGTGGAGAAGGTCCGTTGTAGAACAGGTCCACCTCGATCTGGGTCTGTGGGTGGTGTGAATAGGCGTACCTTAGTACGGCAAATGACGCAAGTCTTGAATACCGACCTGATTCTCCGCGGCGGTGAAGCCGATCATGATGTCAGCCTTGGGATCCGTCACATTCTGCCAGAGTTGTACGGTTGCATTCTTCATTGCGTCGAAGTCGGTCATAGGAAGCATCACAGATCCACCCTGTCAAGGTGTCACACAACTGTGTTCCATGTGGAGAGAAGTAGGACATACCCATACTTGACCTATGGGGAAGGTGTCCATAGTGAATTCGGTTACGATTCCCTACATAGGTGACTTCAACGTCGTTGAAGGGAGGCAATGCGACTTACGAAGTTATTATACCCTCCCTGTGAGCAAATAGTCAATACTATGAAATATACGGCCGGATGATCACCCTTACCTTCAACGCCCAGAACAGATCAGAGTTAGACGTGTTTGTAGCCGTAGTGATGGTTCCGTCTGGTAGAACTACCTCAAATGCTCGCACAGTGTCAATCGTCAGGCCGTGTTCATTTGAAAGAAACGAGTAGCCTACAAAATGGTCAGTATCATCGCATCGATAGAAAATATCGTGAATTACCACCGCCCAAAATGAACCCTCCAACCCCAATGCCAGTGGCACGGGAGCCCAGTACCATCACGTCATGCTCCTCGAGGGCGGCATATACCTCGTCGTAAATCAGCCCGGCACCGAACGTTGCAGTTTGAGCAGTGGAATCAATAGATGTTGCTGAGCCACGACAGGGCGATCTGGACACCGGTCGTGGAGGAAAAGCCAGGGTTCGTACCGTGGCCACCGCTCTTGATCTAATGCACGCGTTTGACTAATCTTCATGGGCAACGGAAATTAATAACTAACCGCAAACGATGTTCGCGTTTCGCCTATGATCTTGATCTGATCACATTGCCAGTGAATGAGTTGTATCAGCCAAGAGTGCAGAAATAGTATTCGCTATAGCAGAGACATCTTCCACAGTACCAGGCTCAACGGAGCATTCACTTTGTTGCGAACTGGACGATGTGAAGTGGTAGTTATCATATTCGTAGGCAGAGCTATCTGTAGAAGAAAGATATGAACGGGTTAGAGCTCACTGGCAAGGCCACACGTCGAACCAGCAGCAAGACTCACTGGTATAGAAGACTCCAGATGCGGAGGATATAGAAGCCGCGATTTCCTCGCAGACATTCTGAGGACCTTGCAGCTGCCATGACCAAGGAGCGACGGCCTCAACAGAGGCTGCGGATGTTAGAAGGCACAAAAGAGTGAGCGCATTGGATAGTATGACAGAGCGTGACATCTATACTCGAATAATCAGATACGCCAAGGGTTTGTATTCGATTCTATCATCTTCAGGCAGTATATATAATGCCAACACCATATTCAAGGAGTCGCCGAGCTTGGCCGCGTATCAGGTCGCAGTGATGCGCGCGGTATGGCCGCCTATGAGCGCGCCGGGACAACTGCATCAGCATAGTATCAGCATGCACCTCATGCGTTGTACTGGCTGTGCTCAGAAACGGGTGTGTTTGCATGGCTGCTCAGCGCTCAGCGTCGGCGTTGGAGGCGCCCAAGATCGCAGTGACGATGGCTTAAACGGGGGGCCGGTCGTCCTGAAACGGCCACCGTACAACTCGGCGGTCTTGCACCCTACCACGTAGGTTGGGATGCGTCTACGCGGATGAGTATAAATCCCACAGTCAGATGCAAGTCTTGTCAATTTTCCGATGACTGTCTCGGGTATGTCGGAGGCTGCGAGAGGACGCGCCGCCGAATGTAGACGTTATGAATAAACCACATCGACACGTCAACGTCGAGGCGGTAAGGCAGCATCGATCACTCACGGAGATGCTGTTCCGAAGTATCCGTATCGATATATGCTCGTCCATGAGTTAGCGCTTGATACAAGGAATAGCTATCGATAAATAACGAGCGGCGACCGTCCAGAAGGTTCATTTAGAATTTCCAGCCTCCAGCAAGGGCCATAACGTTGTCTGGATCGTACTGTGCTTGGATAGCTTGCAGTCTTGCCACGTTGTCGCCATACATGCTGGAAAGCGCGGTGTCGTAGATGGCGTAGTTCGGGTAGAGCGGCGTGTTGCCAACATCCTGACCCTCGCTGATCGCAACCTGAGTAAGATGATGCGCGCTCTCCTGCATAACGCTGTTGATGAGTGAGTCTGAAGTATTCAGGGACCAGGCATAGTAGATGTTAACGGGCATGAAACCTTGCGAGCGAGTGGGAGGCCAGGCAGAAGACGATCCGCGGGAGTAGACGCTCGGCAAGAACGGTTCGATGTCGTAACTGACGAATAGACCAGGAACGTCTCCTGCTAACGTGGTAGACCAGAACTAGAAGGAGAGTTGAGTCTGACTCCTGAGGATGATAAGGAACAGGATGACCTGACCTCAGTCTCGTTCACTACGGCATCAAGAAAAGGAAGTGTGATGTCTGTGATAGATACAGTATCGAAGAACCCGCTACGTGAGCTGTAAGAGACTGTTGTCCATAGTTGAGATGCATGCTCACCGAAGACCGAACGTAGCATTACTGGGTGCCGTCAAAACGAGAGACAAGAAGGAACGAGTGCTGATATCACTAGTGAGGTAAGGGATTGCCAAGAATTCGTCGAAGATCCCGTCCGGCGGTGTAGGTGCGTCGTAAAACAAGTTTAACTCTATGGCAGTCTGCATAGCAAGATGTTGGAAAATTGACGAGTCAGAGTGCGCGGAAATACTCACGATACCAAGCTCCCAGTTCAGAGTGGTGAGGATCGATGCTTTCGGGTCGGTCACGTTGGCATAGAAGTTTGCCGTGGCATTCTTGACAGCGTCTGTCTCGCCGATAATGATGATGGATCCACCCTACAGACCGGTCAGTGACGTTGCACACACCTGTGCAAGACAAACATACCCAGACTTGTCCTTGTGGGTACGCTTGCAAGACGAATTGGGTCACGATGCCCTGGGTTACCTTTCAGTCTTGCATCACCAACGTAACGCATAGCATGACACGCACGAAGTTATTGAATCCCCCCTTATTGGAACAATCAACATTTTCGTACGTCCCACGGAATGGAGGTCCTCACCTTCAAAGCCCAGAACAAATCCGGGTTCGAGGCTGTCACGGTCGTGAAAGTACCATTGGGCAACACCAACTCGAAGGCTTGAACGGTGTCGATAGTCAAGCCATATTGATTGCTGAGAAAAGAGTAGCCTGGTCTTCACGTGAGACGACACAGTATCAATAGACGCGTACAAACTCACCTCCTCCTAGAGTGAATCCAGCCACGCCAACACCAGTTACACGACCGCCGACTACGTTCACGTTATACTGCTCGAGCCCTGCATACACGTCGTCCCAGATAAGGCCTGCGCCTATCGTGGCAGTTCCTGCGGACGCATCGTATGTCACGTTGTTGAACCGAGCCATGGCAATCTGGACGCCGGTGGTCGATGAGAAGCCCGGGTTCGCGCTGTGGCCACCGCCTTTGACCTGTCATCGTACAGATCCATTCACCGCACTGATCGGCATCCTGTACGAACGCGCTCACCCCAAACGGCATCTCAGTGCGGGCCAAAATCTGGATCTGTTCGATGCTCATAGCATTAGCTTTCGGCGCGCGGAGAGCGGTGCCATCGGAATACTCACGATAGCGCCTACATCCTCAGCGGTGCCTGGTTCCACGGTACATGCGGATACCTGAGAGCTGGATTGCGACCAATGGTAGCTGTCTTCCGTATAGTAGGGTTCTACTGTACGCCTGAAGTCAGTTGCTGCGGTCGATTTGGGAGGGATGCCACTAACAGGGGTAGAAGACCTCTGATGCCGAAGAAACGGTGGAGGCAATCTCCACGCACACTTCGAGCGCACTCAGGCTCTTGGGCTGCACAGCTGTGGTCGAAACAAGAGCAGAAAGGAGTGAGAGAACGAGCGTGCAGGCAGTCGTAGTGAGAGGCATGCTCGTGGCAACGCACAACTCCAGCGGAGGCGCGTCCTGTATGCATGAAGCGGTGAGAACGGACACGCTGAAATGGCGAGGCGGGTGCTCTTACGCTATTTATACAAGGCATGTTCTCTTGCAAGGCACTGTCAAGGTGTCCTGCATCGTCTCAGTTGTTCACACGGGAAGATATATCGGTGTCTATCACCCGGGAGAACCGCGCTCTGCATGCTTGACAAGGAACATTCGCAGTTAAGATCGCATAGGGGCCGATAAATGCTGTTCATGTGTACTGCGTCGATGCAAACTGCAAGGGCAAGTTTGAGCTGACGGCGCTCTACCAATCACTGAAAACAGGTGTCGACCTCCAAGGGAAGGGGAGACGGCCCTTGTGCGATGGTTAGAGACAATAGATCAGTATGGCACCTATATATCGGCGACTTCAGTGCACGAGGTGATAAGATTTAAAAGCGCACCTTCTTATACCACCCTTCATTGAGGCGAGCGGTTAGAATGCACGTTCTGATGCAAAAATACAAGGTGAATACTTACTTCCTTACCCGTTCGAGCTGACACAGCCAAGATTAAGGTGACGCAGAGCAGTAATTCTTGCTGCAGCCGTCTAGGTAAATATCTGAATAACAGGCTGAGATGCCACTCTAATTCATAGAAATATGTCATTACTAAGACCACTCGACACCAGCCGTGTGCTGGAGGGCAGGCTTACTGGACCGGATGCTTCGTCTTAGCCAGTCAGCCTCAGAGATAGCAAGTCGAAACACAGATGATAACCCCCCTATTTTTCTAAAAGCTATGCATATGCTTCCGAGGACTGCACTCACCTCAGCGTTATCAAAGATATACAATGAAGGGAACAAGACACGCACGAAGGAAGTTAAATTTAAAGAGGGCGTCGATATTCAAGCAGAACATGTGACAAAGCCATCCGGTATTGTACTTCGGTACAGCCGCGGTCAAGGTTGAACTCATAAGCCGCCGTCGTAAGTGGTTCAGGCTAGAATACAGTAATGCTGCGAGAGTCATTGCATAATACCGGAAGAGATACGAGATAGCAGTACGAGGACATGCGTCATGAGTATGCATGTGAAATACATGTAGCGTTTTTGAGGACTCCAACAACGCGACGGTCAAGAGCCAACACCTCAGAACTGAGTAAAGATCAGTGGGGCTGGACCAGCGGGACGTTAAATTCAACACTCACCCTCAGAGGTTGGAAGAACCACTTGTGTTTCCCGCCCGCGTACCGGTCCTCAAACAACTTCTTAACCTGCTTCTTGGCGTCCTCTCGTTGTGTCGGCTCCTTGAAAGTCTCCGCTGCTACAGTGCCCTTGAGACCCTCGAGCTCGAAGGCGTAACGAGTAGGGAACAGGTGGGAATAGTTGATGACCTGTATCTGATCAGGCAGTGGCCACAAATGGACGCAATGTGCACATACCTTAATGAAGGGCTTCACCTTGCTCCGCTTCGCCAGCTTCTTCTGACCCATGCGCTTCGTCACCTTCAATGGATAGCGTTCGACACCAGCAACGATCGCATGAGGGTACGGCCGCTCCTTCGTGCCCTCATCCAGCTGCTTAATCACTACGACCTTCTTACCAGCCTGGCGTCCCTGGAGGACGATCGCGACCTAATAACCAAGGTGAACACCTCGCAACGATCGAGCTTTTGAGTATCTCACTTTTCCGGGCTTGTATACTGTCAAACGTCCGTCAACATCTTATCAAGAGTTACGCGCGTAGAGGCATACCACGGGGCATCTTGAGGAGATTACGACCGACGGCGGCGAGCTAGATTCGTTACCTTGCCTTTCGGCGTGACTGGTGTAGTCCGCGAGTGGAACCCAGCCACTCGGCTGCTGCCGATGATACTGTACAGTTGTATTTATGTAAGCGCTCACCTAGCCCCGGCTCCCTCGAAGTGGAAAGCGCCAGGCATTCGCATTCTGACTACTCACTCATGATTCATGCGTACTATGTACTCTCTTTAGCCTGCCAATATCCAACTATGCGATCGAGCACAGTATTCCGTTGAACATCCCATCCTGATATTTGACCGGGTTCGTCGCATTAGAACGATGCGGGTGTCTTTCTTCACAGACATATGATGCGGCTTAAAGCTATTTGTGAGTAATAAGATGTCGTTGCAGTGTTCGCCGATGTTGAAACGTTGACGCTGAGGCCTCCGCGGCGCTATATATCTCAGCCAGATCTCAGCTTGACAACGAAGCTGCAAACGAACCTCATCTAGACGCATTTCGGACGCACTACTCCGAGGGTTTTCCGTCCACTGCATGAGCTACTTCAGCTTTTAAGCTTTTCAGCCTCCAAGCCTTCAGGCCTTCAGGCCTCAATTGTATGTCTGACAGTCTCGCAAATCGAGATCTGATTACTTAGAGGATCTCACTGGTATGACAATACTGGTCTCGATCAGACAACATAGCTCATCATAGCTCACGTGTAGTTACCACAGCCACCACAGATGATCTACACAATTTGGTGGGGATTTTCGAGAAGACGGCGGCGGCGATCAACGGTGGGCAATGCGCGCGTCGAGCGCGAGGATGTTGACAAGTAGTCCTTAGGTCCGTCATCGTCGTCAGGGATACTATACGGGTGGCATATTCGACAAAGGGTAGGTACAGGAGTAAGGAGCGACTTGTAGCTACTGCTACACTACCAGTGGCTACGCTCGCAGCGGAGCAATGTATGGGCGTACGCGCAACTTGCGTCGCGACGCGTACATAGGTTGAGTCGGCGCGGCGCAGAGGCTCGCGACGACGAGTACGTCCGATTGATAGCTACTAGTACGATGTCTGATCGAGACTATCATGCAACCATGGGAATGGTTTCATGGAGTTTATCTAGTTCATCCCCGTCGCCTGGTGCTGCGTCATCAGTGCATGATGTCAGAATTACAGTATAAAGGGAAGGAAGCACTACGGTCGTTTCCCAGCTCACCCCTTTTCGAGCTCACCTTCAAGCAAGGGTGCTGGTTGGTGAGTAGCTCCGCCGAAAATTGTAGCGACTGCGTGTTGCTCATTATAATGCATTCTGGCCATTGCTTGCTTCTCTTTCGACGATCTTACGTTCCTAACGACTACCTGACCCCTCACCACATTGCACACTGACAAGATGCGCTGCCCCACGATCGTCTCTGTTGCATTTGTTGCTACCATCGCGACGTCTGCGCTCGCCCTACCATGGCATCTGTAAGTCGTCTTTATTGCTGGGTCGGCTTACATTTCCCACCAGCGGCGTCCGCGACGTTGAAGATGCACTAGCACAGCGCAGCTTCGAGGACAAGCCCTATGCACGCGAGCTAGTAATGCGAACTAATTCCGATCGATCTGGGAGGCTTAAGCCAATTCCTCGTCTACCGATGCCGAATCCACCTAACCCTCACCCGCCACGCCCACGTCCTCCGCACCCGGGCCCTCACCCACCACGACCGGCTCCTAACCCCCCATATCCGCAGCCTAGGGATCTGGAAGAATACTTGCTGGTTCGAGCACTGGAAGAGGACGAGCTGTTTGCGCGTGCACACAAAGATGGGCTTTTCGCGAGAATGGAAATGGAAGACCTGGATTAGCAGATAGCCTAGTATATGTGGTAGGGAACACTAGATAGCGCGAGATGGAACTGTTGGGATCTTCAGTGTCTACGCTTGAGGCATGCCGACAGATCGAACATCTTCAAAGTCGCATTCATGAGGCTCATATGTAAGTACTGATGGTCCGAGTCTGATCAACGCGGACGTGGCCTGATATCGGAGGTATTGCCACAGTTCTCATAGTGACGATATTCTATAGGGTGGCAAGCATGACTCGGACAATACTCCACGAGAACGTCGGGCGTTTGCCTTGCCTAGTGGTTAAAACAGACCACCTATAAGAACCTGGGCTCGTCGATATACCCTGAAATTAGTCGCAAGCTCACCGAAAAACTCTGCCTAATCATGATGGTGCGTAGGGCTACATAAAGTCCAATACCTGCAGAAAGATCTTGTATCGGTGACAACAAACTGCGATCTTACAGTCGTCCGAGTGATGCGCAATGATTGACTTATCAGTCTAGGTACTACCGTCGAACTCATATAATAAGTGACCCATGCATTGTTTCCCCATATTGGATTTGGTAGTGTACGTCGCGGAGCATCAGGTGAAGTAGGACTCGAAGTGGTCCGGGAGATGGTGTAACGGGTCGGATCGAAGACCGAGCGAGTGAGAGCGCCTGAAGGCCCGATACTTCGAGAAGCCAGTAGATAGGAAATGGGAAGGCTAGGGTAGTACTGGGAAGAAATTAGCGAGCTATTGGTGCTATCATACTGGTGTTGTTCGTTGAAAGGCTCCGTCCGAGACTTCGAGCGATGTATGGTAGGTGAGTACGTAAGCAATGCCGAATACGGATCTAGATGCAACCATCGCGTGGAGAGCGCTCCGTCTGGCCTCGTCTGACCTTGCTTGACCTTTACCACTGTGAACAATTACCGTGCTCGTGCAATGTCCACTCACAGGTCCTTGTGGGTAGGCCCAATTCAAGGCCTCAGTAAAGGATGCTCGCGTGGGTGAAATCGTACTATTAGTCGATACCCAACTTGGTCTGGACCAACCCTCGTTACCTTCAATGCACCCTCGGGCCTGAAGCTGAATCGATGTCAACATCACGGCATGGCGCGCGGCCATTACGATACAACTCTTATTGGAACCTTAACAAATGCATCTCCATCGCTGATGATTGGGTTCGAAGGTGGGGTATTCAGTCGTTCCAACATGCGTTTCACATGCGTCCAGTTCCCCGTAGCCTCGTGGCGGGGACGAGGGATACAGGAGGTGCGTGTATCAAACTCTGGCTGATCTGAGCCCCAGTTCTTATAAGCATCTGAAGACGCTGTCAGCGGACGTCGCTGTCCTTACTACCTGAGGTCTCTCCGGACACGTCCACAAGCCTATTGGACACGACATGCAGCAGCTACAGATCGAGATTCCTGAGTCACTTGTCCCTCTTCCAGCATACACGACATCTCGCTCATCTTCCTCACCACCGTCAAGCTGGATCAACCATTCTCCTGCCCGCCGAGAGTCGTCCTTGCCCTCTCCAGTCTCTCCCATAGCCGTGCACACTGAACTTTCGCCTATACACTCCGAGCAGGACACTGACTCAGAGCGTTCCGCCAATGGATTCCACCCTTCAGACGTCCCCTCTCCTCCGCGGCAATACGTAGAAGTCGAGCCTCCGTCCCCAAGCGTAGCGTCGCTCGTCGACTTCGCAGGAAATAGGGCGTCGAGGACGGACCTTATGGGAATGGTCATTGTACCGTCCAGCCCTGCGATCCCGTTTCCGGCTCCTGTACAGCCCCTGCACCGTCGAAATGACGCCCTGCGTCCAAGGTCGCATACCGTGCCCAGTCGATCAGGCTTGCCCATCCCGACTTCCCCGTCTGCTGCGGCTCTTTCGTCTTCCATAGGACATTCGTCAGAGGCATCTCAATCGGAGAATCACCCCCAGGTTGCGCAGACGGTACCACGCTCGAAGTCGACGTCGAATGTACCACGTTCTGCGACACGCCCATCTTTCCATGACATGTTCTATATACGGGACGAGATGATCGTACTGAGTGTCAGTGCCTTCAATCGATTGCTGGAGATTTGTATTGATGTTGTCGAATAGGTTGAGGATTGTCTTTACAGGGTTCATCGTCACTTGCTCGAACATAACTCCGATTTCTTCCGACGTTTGTTCTTCGAGAGCGCGAAAGACGGGAGGAACCTCGGGGCAGCAGACGAGTCAGCGATCGCCCTTCCGGATGTGGCCCAGCACGAGTTTGACTGTCTGCTGAATTTCCTTTACTTTCGGTACGAGTCACTCAAAAAGCCTTGTTTGCGTGGCCGAAACTTGCTGATAATCGCTATGTTAGGGTATTCGATGATGACGCGTTGTGCTTGCGCGATTGGGTGACCCTGCTGGACATGTCCACCCGTCTGCGCTTCTCCAAGCTTCGCTCCCGTTCGATTAGAGAGATCTCCGCCCGCAGAGACGCACTTACCGCGATCGAGACGGTGGTGCTCGCGCACAAACACGACGTCCCCGGTTGGCTTGCCAAGGCGTACGGGGACCTCTGCCGGAGACCACATCCGCTGGACGACGCTGAGGCAGAGCAGTTAGGCGCCAAGATCACCGCGCGGATTGCACGTGCCCGGGAGACTATCCGGGACGAGACCTTCCGGGCAGTCTGCCAGACACGCTTGGGCAATCGGCCTACACCAACGGAGATGTACGACGATGAGCTGGTCTCGCGGACTGTCATGGATGTGTTCTGGCTGGGAGACTGAGTCGAAGACATGCACTAGGTTTTGGCGTGCCAGACAAGGTAAACCGTCCATGCGATGTATGTGTGCATCTGTACGTTGTTCCCAGTTCGGAATGTGAGCTTACCTATGGCAGTGTACTGTTATCAGTGTGCGGAAGCTATATTGCTTTGCACGGCGGCAGATAAAATAAGGTTCGCTGCGCTATAAGGTTCGATTCCTTGTGGGCATGATCCCGTGCTCCGGTCCATGGCAGTGCGGTACAAGGCCTAGGATTGCTCCTGGCTACCGCTGGGAATCGAAGTTGACGGGACTGATGCACGTCATCTGCCCCAGGCTAGGACAAGAACAGCCATTCTTCGGAGCATGTTATCGCCCACTTATATACTGCGATCTATCGTTGGTAGGCACAACTTGCCTCCCTGTGGCGTCCGCATACGAGCGCCCTCTCTTTCTTGCGCGTGTCAGAAACCCCTCACGCCGTGGATAATGGACCACAACAATTGCTCGGCGCGCAGTACATCACCTGCACTGTCCATTAGCTCGTGGTCATTTTCGACCGTACCTTCGTCACCGTCGATATCGCCGACATCGTCTCTTCCCGAGACTCCCCAGGGCGCCCCCTTCTCTTTAGATTTCAAAGAAGGCTCCTCGTTCGATCATGATCTAGAGCAAGAGACCGACTCCGAGTCGGTTGAATCGCAGGCAGAACAAAAACCAGAACTAGTTCCGGAAGAAGACGAAGACTTAGTGGACGATGAGCAAGCACAAGACTCAGTGGACGATGAGCAAGGACAAGACTCGGGTTATGACGTCGACCGTGACGTCGATGATCCACGGGAGTCATCACCCTCGATATCCTCTACTGCTGACGTGCGGGAGCCCACTCCTCGCTCGCCTACTCCGCCACCGCCCACGCCGCCCCCGCGGCACGATGAGTACTACATCGATGATGAGCTGGTTATATTCCTTGTATGTTATCCATCAGTAAGCGTATTGAACGCCTAACTGAATACACCGTTTATAGGTTGAGGACCGTCTTTTCAAAGTCCATAAATACTTTCTAGTCCGTGAATCCCTGCTCCTCCACGATCTATTCCCACTTCCGTCAGGGAACGCTGTTGAAGAAGGAAAAGATGACTACCATCCCATACGGTTAGACGCTGTCAAGATGCAAGAGTTCACAAGTTTGATGCGATTCTTTTACCACGGGTGAGTCGCATCTACTTAGACTGGGTGTTAAATACCTGACTGAATTGCCAACAGTATGTTCGATGATTGTGGTGTGACGTTGCCACAGTGGATCGATATACTTTCCATATCTTGTCGATGGCTGTGCGACAAATTGCGTGAACGCGCAATCAAAGAAATCCATGAGCACCGGCCTCGCATCGATCCGGTCCAAAAGATCGCATTAGCAGTCGTGTACAACATTCCCGACTGGCTTCATCCTTCGTATGCGGCGATTTGTCAGCGCGCTCTACCTCTTACTCCGCAAGAGGGAGAAACACTCGGGCTCGATAGAGCGATTCGCCTTGCTCAGGCAAGAGAAGCTGTTCGCCAGGATGCCAATATGCCGCGTGCAGAACAGAGAACGACAACTGGAGGGCGGGGCGGACGTCAGGGCAGTGCACGTCCGCCTTCCACTCCAGCACCTATCGAGCCTGAGCCTCGGCCGTCTACCTGCTCAGCTTGGCAGACATGGGAGGGGCTGACTGTACCAGACTCAGAGGAGACCTACGACCCCCATCGTGTCGCCGAGATTGTGGCCGAGGTGTTCACGGTGCCGGACCCAGAGCCTCGAACTTAGGATCGTTTGCGACCTGGCCCACTCGACGCTCGCTGTTCTCGATCTCGCTTGTAGGTAGGCGGCGCATCGCATGCTTTGTATATTAGTTCCAGGTGTATCGGTAGGTAAACCGCGGGCCGCTTGTATTCAGCACCAGACCCAACCATGTATTCTTTATACAGTTGATTGAATTAACGACGAACTCACCCCTCTCCGACGACTGTATCCGCGCCACGTTGGTCTGTTCCTTTTCTCATACGTACTAACTGGTCGCCGCGAACGTTCCACAGCTGATTATAGCCTCACCGCGGATTCACAGGCTCATGCGACGTGTGTGAAAGAATAAAGCCTTCTGTCGACCGGCGCATGGCTTACATACACTGAATCGACTTATGCGCTGCGTACACGTTCTGCTGCTTGTGCTTAACCATGTCTGTGTCCCACCACCTGAATGCGACATCCGAGCAAACAAGATGCCCGTCTACGTCGCAACCTGTCAAGACGCATCGGTCTCGCTTCTTCCTGGAACCTGAAACAGTGTATCTCCGTGTGAGTCTGGCGTTGTGCTTATACAGCTCGGTGGGTCATCAGGAATTCACCAAGCGCAGGTTACAGATGGGGACAAGAACGAAGAGCACTTGTTCAAAGTCCATCGGTACTTCCTTGAACGCGATTCAGAGCTTTTCCGCGGGATGTTTGCGTGTCCACCCACGCAGCCCGGGGCTAACACCGAGGGGCAGGCAGAAGAAACTGCTATACATCTGCCATGCGTGACGCCTTTCGAACTCGAATGTCTGATGTCATTTCTCTATGAAGGGTGAGCCGTTCTCATTAAGATCTACTGTAACACGCTACTCACAATGGGCGTGTTTCAGGATGTACGACCGGATCGTATCGCTTGAGGAATGGGTAGCCCTGCTATCCGTCGCATCGCGCTTACTGTTCGACAAGATCCGGGAGCGCGCTATCTCTGTCATCGAGACGCACATCCCGGCTCTAGAACCTGCGGAGAAGATCGTCCTTGCAGCGAAGCATGACATCCCCCAATGGTTGGCGCCATCGTTCACGGAGCTCTGTACGAGGTCGGATCCTCTCACCGAAGACGAGTCCAGCAAGCTCGGGGCCGAGACCGCGAAGCAGGTGACGCGGGCAAGGGATTTGGTGAAGTTGCGTGTAGGGTATGGCCAGCCGGGAGGCGTCGGGTTCTCGATGTCCTTCGCCGGATGCGGGTGTAAAGATTGCAGGCAGGCTCGAAGCGAGAGCGCGCGTGCGAGCTATATGGTCATGGTCGACAGCATCATAAAGGAGACGATAGCTCTGCCATGATATGCATCGACTCATGCCTTCGCAGCTGCCAAGAAAAGGCCGGCGATGATAGACCCTATTTACGTCGTACGTCTCGATGCAAAACGAAAGCTACTTCAAGTTGATCAAACAAACGGGGGCGAACCGACATTAATGGAGGATCGCACACGAAGGTTTGACTCGTGTAGTAGCTTCATCGTATCGACTGTTCGAATGTCGAACCAGCTATAGGGTAGGTCGAAGATCAAAGATCAAACAAAGAACGAATCTTGAGCTTAGAGCTTAGAATCATTATATCAATTATCGATGCTTACCGTAGTTAGACTCACGATCTTTATTCGCAGTCGACGAGATGACAACAATCCTTCCCAAGCAGTCCCTTGATACAGCTTTCTCGACCAAAAGGCGGTTGTAGGCATAAACCCTGCATAAACCTGAGGCCTGAGGAATCTCGGCACGGGTGTTGCCAGTAGCCATGGTGGCAGTGCCACGTTCCAGTCACCATTAATGACATCATGGTGTGGCTGGAAAAGCAGAACGTGACGCCACCGGCAGATGCCGACGGTTGTAGTTGCTTAACGTCTGACCATCGGTGCTTGAGCATTGCAGGGCTCCTCACGGTGTACCATCTCAGTAAGGTGTGTTCTCTCTATTGTTGTCCTAAACTTACCGCTTTCATTCTCGGGTATGGTTTGTAGTGCGTCGGGCGAGCCAAAACAGTGGCAGAGCGCGCTAGCTCCGCAAGCCAAGTATCCAAGATTCCAAACGTGTCTCCGAAGGTAGACGCGAACTCGTCTCAGGCTGTTGGCGGGAACACTAGGCCGGACTAGCTCTATCATCAAGAAAATTAACGCGTACTAGCGTGCTGCGTGGGGCCTAGGAGGGCTGCCAGCCAGTCGAGGGCATGTCGGACAAGCTCAAGCTCATGGTACAAGGGCTGCTGCGCCCGTCTGAGGTTGTGATCGCGGCGATTGAGGCCTACATATCTCCGAAAATTGAGTCAACATTGGAAACTACTTCTCCGACAAAGGTTGACGAAACAGGCCGCGCTCGGATTGTCGCTGTTGTCGCACACCTTGACCCACAGGCCAATACTCGCGATCAAATAGGATGGTAAGTATGTGAATTCATGCGACGTTTTTGGGGTGTTTTGCGTGTATCGATAATTCGCTGACACTATTATTTGTGAAAGTGTCTTGATCCTCAAAGTTTCACTAAGTTCTACGTCGTCCAAGACCGATTCCGCCTTTGAACATGCATTTCCCATTACCGATGGCCTCTCGATATCCATGTCCCAAGCTCCCCTGCATGAATTAGATCCCATTCAGTCCAGCGTCATGAGAACTGGTGCGGCCGGTTACTTTGAGAAAGACATTGACGATATTCACCTTTACCATGTTTAGCACTTGCATTGTCCATTGCAACCGACAAAGATCCTGCGGCGGAGCAATTAACCCTACTGACGCGTGATTCGGAAGGACTGAAACTCCTATTAGACGAATACCGGCGGTGCAAGGTCGCCTCAAGTCTAGTGGGTAACCAGCGAGGTCACAGCTGGCTAGAACCGTACATCGGACGTCCAAGCCGCCCAGCAATACGTAAGGCGTTCGGACGGTAGCATTTTGTGCTCGAGTTGACGCCATGACCTTCTCAGTTTCAACGATTCCCCCGGATCTACGGATGCTTCAAAAGCCCGTGCATACACTTCTTTCTCCGGCTAGTGCTGGGCTACCAGGAGATGAGGCGCTCGACATAGCAATTATCCGGGAAGACTGGGTTCGCAGGAGAGTCAGGGATCATCTGCTTTCAAACATAGAGCGGCGCTCTAGTCTCCGGTATCGACTTCCTCTCCGCGTTTCTTAGAAGATGTCTCATACGTGTCTCATCCGGTAACAGTATCCGTGTGGGGACCTTCAACGTGAACGGCAAGATGCCCACCCAAGATCTATCTTCTTGGCTCCGCGACGGCGGTATCTATGGGCAATTCATTCCACCTCTGAAAGAGATATCACCGCTCTCGCTCAGCGATCTTTCGCAGAGCCCGTTGAGCACAGGTACCAGTGGATCCTTTCCATTGCTGCATAACGTACTCATCTCCTCACAGACACTGAGAAAGGTAGCTTTCACTAGAACTATCTGATAACATCTTTGACGCCCCGAAGGGGATGGATCCTCCACAGGTCCAGATGCGGGCGACAGTGCGCGCGCCGCGGAGTCCCAAGGCGATCCGGATCTCCTTGTGCTAGCCTTCCAGGAACTCGATCTGTCTACAGAGGCGCTGCTCTATTCATCAAAGACGGTGCGGGAAGACGCATGGTGCGCGGCGGTTCTTGCGGGTTTAGGTGACAAAGCTGTGTTATATGAGAAGGTAAATGAAATTGCGTTCATGTGAAATGATCCTTGTTTGCCGGGAAGGCTTGGCCATCGCAGCGGGTAGACTGAAAACACTCAAACGAGGATTCGTATGCTGTTGTGGTGATCTAGAGATAATACTCACTGTCTTTTTCGAACATCAGCTCGTGTCCAAGCAGTTGGTCGGCATGCTACTACTCGTCTTAGTCCGTAAACGCCTCAAGGAACGCTTCAGCGATGTTCGCAGCGCATCAGTTGGTGCCGGAATCATGGGCATGATGGTGCGTCCCAATAAACAGTCCTATGCTCCAAGTACTGATAGGGTGCGCGTCTAAGGGCAACAAGGGCGCCACAGCTGTGAGAATGGCATATGCACCCCCGTCGGAGGATGGAGTGGCTTCTCGCCCTACAACTTTGACGTTCGTAAATTCACATTTGGCGGCGTTTGACGAGATGTTCGACAGAAGGAACGCGGACTTTCACGATATCTGCAAGAGGCTGTCATTTGAATCTGGCGCGTCCATCCCAGAAGGGTCGGCGCAGAATGATGATCCATCGGTGAACAATGCTCTAGCACTCAACGTATTTGAGACAGACGCGATATTCTGGACGGTGTGTATTCATCAGTCCCCTGAAACGGGCCATGTTAATTTACCGTGGTAGGGAGGTCAGCATCCGGTCAACAAGCTCTGTACGCCCGACTAACTTTCAGCACGAGATCTGAATTACAGGATAAATCGACTTGACGCTGACGTGCGGTATATTTTGTCTTCCCCACAGGAGCTAAGAAATTCAGACATGGAATTGCTGCTGAAGTTTGACCAGGTCGGCTAACCCATCTCTCAATCGCATGGGGCTACAAATTTTGACATTTGCATTTCAGCTGATTCTGGCGCAACAGTCGCGGAGGGCCTTCGAGGATTTCAACGAACACCAGATCACCCATCTACCGTGAGACTGCCACCCCATCGCATGTCTGCGACTTCTCTGACTGGGCATGTCATTTGAACGGGCAGTTCCTATCGATTTGCAACCGGTGCGATGTCAGACGCTTTAGGATATGACACAAAGTATCGCTCACAATTTCCACATCCAGCTTTGTCAGCTAACATACGTGATCCGCAGGAGGAAACCGGCGTGGACTGATCGAATCCTGCACATGAATTCTGCGATGGTAGACATCGAGCAGATTTCCTACACGAGTCATCCAGACATATCTATGAGTGACCATAGGCCAGTATCGGCAGAGTTCGACGTCCGAGTACGTTCTCGGCGTTTGATGTGCAGTGCCTTTCTGATTATTCGGTGCGCCAAGGTGGCAGCGTTAGATGGACCCGCGTTTGAAGCATATGTGCATGACCTGTGGCGAGATATTGGCTCTTTTGCGGAATCAGAGGAGGTTCCTAGGATGAGGGTCAATACCACATTCATTGATTTCGGACCGTTCACGTAAGTTACGTCCTCTGTCACTGGCAGATCCGTCAATGATCGTATCATCATCACTCCAGTTGCCGTAATTCAGTTCAGAGGAGCCTGCAGGTGCAGAATATCGGAAAGGTATAGTGATTTTTATAGCAGAGTGTGAAATCCAAGAAACGACTTGCACTAGATTCCGTGCGCCTATCGATTTGTTGCGGCAAAAACTGGCTCAGATACTCGTGAGCCACCTACCATTTCCGCCAGTTGGTTGGTTAGTTGACGCGCCTCAGTGCCCGAGTGGCTCGAACAAGACCACACAGCGGTAAACACCAGGGTGCTGGATAAATTTCATGAATCAGACTCATTCAAGAATAGGGATTACTACTTCCAGGAGAATGCATGGCCGTCAAGATGTCAACACGAATCGATACTACCTTGGCCACGAAGCTAAACTCATCCGAGACTAGACTAGAACATACTCTCATATTGCATACCGCACTAGGCAAGGATCACTTCGTTACGGTCGTTGCTAAGTATGGTATGTGGCTTCTCGCATTCCCAGCGACATGTAATGACCACATCGTATTGGCAGAGCGGACTTGCTTTGCCACTAGTCTTCACATGCTTGCACGCCTCCCAGGACCCATACGAGCGCTGACATCCTCGAATGAGTTACTCGCCGCGGATCACGCTAGGACCGCACCGAGAGAAATCATGCGGATGATAAATTGGTTAATGACGAACGCAACAGATGTTGTGAGTGATTGCGCAGTGATCTGGATTGGACTTAATGCTGCTCGAAGGAGGAGCTATTCCTGCAGGCCGGTGACAGACAGTTGGTTGACACAATCTGCGAGGTTAGTATGACGGCCAGCGTTCTCCGTATGATGTGCAATTGACACGTTGCGATAGTGCCTAGACACGGGCATGGAGTTTCCATTCCAACAGCCTGAAACTGAGCCGGCAAGTGCATTGGCATTTGGAGATGCTTTCATTCGTTTCCTCAGGCTGCTTCCGGAGCCCATCATCCCGGCCAGCTTGATCACTAGATGCGCTGAGGTCACTAGCAAGGAAGATGCTTTTGAGGTCCGTGCCGCCAGTCCATATATGGTTTGCTGTGCATAAGAGTTTTTTTTCGATTTGCAGCTTCTAGAGGAACTTCCCGCTGTCAATCTCAATGTACGAAATTAGACTAATGCTCTTCCTCATTTGCTCATTCAGTCTTGGCACAGGTGTGGATCTCGACAACTGCTGTCCTACATTTTATCGCACAGCAAGCTGCGTCGGCGACACGAGTAGAACAACTCGGTCAGTATTCCAGCCATGTCCTCTCGTTCAGTCCACTCATAAGTTATGTGGTGTAGTGGCGGTGTTCACCTCTGTGCTACTCCCAGATGATCCGATGGTTGTCGCATCGCCCTCTGTGTCCATACTTGGCAAACGAACCTTCCTTCGTTACTTCATCCTCTGAGGCGACCGTGAACAGAATAAATATTGTGTGAATTGCGTAATGTATCGAGTACCAGATGCATACAATATTGCATACGGAAATATTCGTCAGGAATGGATGGGGCGCGTGTATATATCAATGAGCCGTGTATAATATGCTAGGCGTTGTACTCTATTTCTGAGCCGAACTGCGCGCGGTGCACTCAGCGCAACTCCATGATATGGATGCGAAGCTACTTACACTGGAACGTAGGTGCATGCGATACCTCGGCGCTGACAGTTAGCACATGTCTGACGACCGTCGCACTTCAGCTTCCGGCCTGTATCATGGCATGAGTCCCAAGATCAACACTCGGTGTCAAGACAGGTACCTCGGCAGAACTGGCACGCCATAGGTGTGCGGCGAGGAGTCCTTGGCTGTGTATAGTCCTCTTCCGAATCAGATTGTCTACTCTGGCCTTGACTAGTCTGCCGGACCAAATGAGTACACAGTACACTTCACCCGAGGAAGAACTTCACCTGAGCCGTACTCATTTCTTGAGGACTTCTAGAGTGGGATGAGAGGGGAGGGAGTAGAATGTAAGAGGTGATATGAATGCCAAGGCACCAGAGACGTCTTATAAGCAGCTGCTGAACAGGCGTCCCGGGATATATGGTGCATGGCACGCCTCTAAATCTGAGTGAAACTATCAGGTCCGTAGCAGACGCATGCTAGAGTCAAGCGGTGCACTGCGTCTCCCCGGGTGGTTCCCTGACGCTTTCACCCACACAAACCGACGACAGACGGGCAGTGTCAGCGGCGGTCAAGCATCTGAAATTCCCTTCGACACACTGAGCCTGGGGTCACGACGAGTCAGTGTTGCCGTGATCGCACAATAGATTAGCTTACCTTGTTGGACCCTGGGGGTTACGGAGCGGATCACGTTCGGCATAGCTTACTCAACCGTGGTAAACTATAGCGGTAATCTAGATTCTAGATGACTCTACCGCGGAACTTAGAGCCTTCGCGGAAGGAAATTTGCCTTTTCCGTTTCGTCCGGAATGGTTGCTGTGAATCATAAGGCTGGTCTTGACATGTTTCATATGGCTCGTTTCCCTTGAAAGCCTTGAAAGATGCATCACCCAGGAGGGGCTAGTCGTCTCCACGAGTACAGCGCCCTACAATAATGAACATCTCCCCGTCTGTGGCCCAATGCAAGCAATATTAGTCACTACCGTTATACCGCGCGCAGCCGGCTCGGTCGGAGGTCGGGATTGGACAAATATGACATCACCTGCAAACGAGCTTACGCATCTTCTGTGTGAGTGAACTTCATGGGGCGTAGGATCAATCCAAGTGAGTCCCGCACGTTGTGCGGACAGATCACCAAAAACGTCTGTCTCGTAGCTTGGTAACGACCTGCCGAATTGGACCGCACGCGAGACCGGATGAGTACCACATGGCCGGGAGCATCCTCAGAGCGGACTGCGTTCCGATCGACCAAGGATGGCAGTGCTGACTGCGTAAGAGGCATGGCGACCACGTACCGATGGCCCAATACATTGACTACTGCGCATTTGGCGCGCCGCGGCTCTGCATCACTGGCGTGCGCTGCCTCCTTTCGGCGATCTGGCAAAGGTCCGTCGATGTGAAGCATTTTTCCTGATGATACATATTTTCTCTTCATTCGAGACTTTGTCTTCGTTCTTGGAATGAGAACCGTAAACTCCGCTGGCGCTTATAGTGACTCCTTCAATCCTACTAGTGAATAGACGCAAAAAATGAGCCCGCTCACCTCAATCATGACTCAAAGACGCCCATTCCGGTAGCTGAAAGTAGCCCGGTAGCAGGTACGAGTTACCTGGCGCTGGAAGGTACGTCTTGCACGCCCCTCGGCACGAACCACGTGTGCGACGACTTACTCTCGCTATGAATGGATCAGCGTCGATCGGGACCAACGGGATCTGCAACCAGGTTCCCCTGTGGTTCCCGTTATCACGCACAGACGCTCGTGCAAATACAGCGGCGAGTACGGACTGGCGAGATCTTCAGTAGCGTGAAACAAGGTATCTGTATCAGCATCCCGGGGAGCAGTACGACCGCGCAGTGCAGCACGGTGTCAGGCAGCGGGTGTAGCGGTTCGTCCACAACCGGATATTGTGGGACAGTCACAGCAGCGAGGATTGCTTTCGGGGAGCTGATTACGTCCGAGGAGCCCACCGGTCACAGCATATTACTCCTTTACTCGTTCTTTTTGGATTAAGAACGGGCCCCCGGATGTCCCCACAGTAATGTTGGAGAGAGAGCGCAGGGCAGAGTAGCCGGCGACACGACGCAAACGCCACGGCATACAAGGCCCGAAGCACTGTCCGGTCAATTAGTTACATAATACACATTTGTTACAGTACACTTCTCTTGGCCCTCCTGAAAGTTCCGTTCACTTTCACGCCCAGGACCATCATGCGAACAGCTTCTTGAATGCCTTCTTCTCTTTGTCTCGCTGTTCCTTCTTCCTTTGTCGGACCTTCTCTAGCTCCGTCACAATGGCCCGATCGTCTTTTACTAGGTCATGGGCGGCTACAAGATCTCCCTCGGCGTCGTCATCTTCCTTCAGTACTACGTGTGCCAACGCACGGCGATAAAGCGCTTTAGCTACACAAAATGTGTTGTCAGTGGAAGACGTGACCTCGATCCGCTGGGGGATACACACCCTTATCCGCGGTGTTCAGCTCCATTTCAAGGGCACGATCCGTGGCACGCAATGCAATCCCAGCATTGGCGGTACCTCCAGCCTTGAGCGCAGCGAGCGCTGAGTTGAGCAAAAGCGGTGCCAATAGTATGTCGTAGGAATCCTTGAGCTCCGGTGGCGCATTAATAGGTAAAACCTGGTGCATGTCTAGGTAGCGTATCGCCTCTACACGAAACTAGTCAGCGCGGCCACGCCACCAGTGTCATAGAGAGCCAACGGCGTACTCTGGTACTTCGACAGCGCCTCTTCCACTTTACCCTCCTTGAAGAGCTTGTTGCCGATTTCGCGCACCTGCTTGGCAACCTTGAGCGAGGCCTCAGGCTTCTCGATGACGTCCTGCCCGTCTACCGGGTCTTGGTCCTCTGGGTAGTCCTCAAATGGATCTCCGTCCGCAGCCGTCGGATCTTCCGCGAGGGACGGGTGGTCCGGTGACAACTGTCCACAGTCTGCGATGACGCACGGCGATTTGGGTACGTCGCCGTCGGCTGTAGGCGTGTTCTCGATGGCGCGTACGACCGACTTGCCGCGTATCACCTCGCCGAAGACGACGTGCTTGTCATCTAGATGCGGCGTCGCGTTGCAGGTGATAAAGAACTGCGATCCGTTCGTTCCTGGGCCGGCATTTGCCTATAACATTGGCAATCCGTGAGGTTTCCAGTACAACGCTCAGAGATAGTGCACTGCATACCATGGACAACAGAAACCGTTTCGAGTGCTTCACCTCGAAGTTCTCGTCCTCGAATTTCTCACCATAGATCGACTCGCCGCCCATGCCGTTCCCCATGGTGAAGTCACCGCCCTGTACCATGAACCTGTACTGGCATAAATCACCGGCGTAACCAGCATGGTACGGTCCGGACGTACCCTTTGATTACCCTGTGGAATGCGCATCCTTTGTAATACAATGGCTTGCCCGCCTTTCCTTCCCCCTTCTCACCAGTGCAGAGTGCGCGGAAATTGTCGGCGGTTTTGGGCACGATGTCACTGTACAGCTGCATGACTATTCGTCCGGCAGGCTTTTCCCCGATGGTGATATCGAAGTACACAAGGGGGCGTTCCGACGCCATGCTGGTTTCCGAGATTGCTTATGCTGTTTAGGTGCGTATTTTGGGTGCGAATGCTCTCTAGAGCCGGGAGAAGGTCGTTCGTAGCGTCCATGGCTTTAGATATACAAGGCGAACGTGGTTCAGGCGCCTCTAGAACTTGCTGGAACTGGATAAGCGCCATTTAAGGGCGATCAACAGCCGGTTAATAGATCATTAGTGTGAAACGTAATACAGCCATAATACTCGATAATGAGGTTGATAATTGCGTCTATCCGCCGTTGACAATTCACACTGCAGTGCTTAGTGGCGATTAGAATCGCATATGCTGATCGACAGCATCGGGCTGTCCAGCAAAAAAAACTCTGACTCCTTCAGATGACTTAGACGGTTACAATGAGTTTCGAAGGATAGAATGCGCGTAGTAATAGTAAAAAAATCGAAAGGTACACTAAGCTACGAGAAGAGTTTCCTCGTCTTACATCGCACAAACAGTGATACAAGCCAATCACGCAGCAGCAGCACTACCTACAGCCCCGACGAGTCCCTGGTACAAATAATAATAATAAGAGAATCAACGTGTCCGAAAGCAAGAGACCGCGGAGAATAATCGCCTCGTTGGTCAGAAAAGGCCCGCACGGCCGGGGTATTGTGAGATGAAAGTGGATAATCCGTTTTGGCTGCGGCCATAACGAAGGAGCACGCAGGTCGTGTGAATGTCATGCGTCATGCAGAGTCATTCAAGGAACATGGCGTGGGCATGCAGTCTAGACGACGGACTCGACGAGTCGTGACGGGGGCGTAGGGCGCAGTGCGCCCGGCATGCGTCGTGGCAGACGGACTGGCCGGCGCGGTGACTGGAAGAGCAGCCAAGTCAGCTCCGAACAGAAGACGGGTCACGCGAGCGAAAGAACACTGACGTGGCGGGACATGATGACTTTGGCCATGGATAACGGCGGCTGTGACTCGTAAAATTGGGGCCCTGCAGCGATGGAAAGGATCAAGTCAGAGAACGCGTCATGCAATGCACGTAGTCGACTGTGAGGAGCTCACCTAACCTAGCTCGTCCGACCTGCCAGTTGACTTTCACTAAGTCAGACCCGCCCATGTATCCCAACCCTTTCTCGTCCACGGAGCGTTCTTGTGACTCCTCGCCTAGTATGCTGCTCAGCGAGAACGACATCGGTAGCCCGCTCCAGTTCCACAAATGCGGCTTGCCCGTGTTCAGGGACAATTGAGGGAGGTTCAAGTCAGCCTCAAACTTGTTCGACAGCCGGTGCAGCGAACCCGCTCCTACGTGGAGAACAGCGAGGATCGAGGTGAAGAACGAGAGGACCGAAAGGACCTGGAAGACCGAGAATGACAGGATCTCGCACATCGTGTGCAACCTCTGGTATGCCTGGCTCAGTTTGATGGGTGGACCGGCGCTGGGAGTGTAAGCGCGTATGGTCGAAGCCAAGACGGTCGGCGAGCAGTGTAGCTCGAGAGCTCGAGGAGGACGCGTGTGAGGGCACGAGCGAACAGAGTAGAAACAACACGGGGGCCGTGCACACTGCAACTTCGGGGACGGCCCGGCAACCTCCGTGACGCTGTGATGGAGCGGCGATTGTCACTTCCTGTCACACTGCGGCGCTGGAACTGTGGCTGCCCTTTCTACGTAGCTCCGAGGTACAGGTTACAGCCAGTCCGCCTCCGCGGTAACCCCCTCAGGTATGTACAGCACGGCTCCCAGTTCTTGCTATTACTGTCTGTGGTTCCGGGAAACATTCTCCTATATAGTACCGTCCACCGAGCTTCGTTTATCATGCATAATGCTACTGAGTGTCAGTCACTGGCATTGGATCCAGGGAAATCGTCTCGATGCTGCGGCCGATTTGTATGTTTGCTGCACAGACACAGTAGGTTCGCCCTAATTTCTGAACGAGCAACTAATCCGGTCAAAGCTTCCGAGTCAACTGACATATACTAGGTGCTGCATAGCCTGAGTCGGAGGCAGACCTGAGACCTGACTGGGACCTGATGGTGCGGTCGTTTCAAAATTATCTAAATTTTATCGGTGGGCTGACAACAATCACTTCCCGAAACCGTATAGAATGCATCTCCGATGGTGCGTTGCGACGCTACTACACAACGCCAACATTGTCAACAGCACAATGCCAGTGTCGCGAGCAACGACAGAATCTTGGACGTGATCGTGTCGTACTTCTCGGGTCCGAACTAGACTGTGGCGTCATACATCTGCTCCACGCACTATTACCGGTACGAGGTAGTATCATACATGCTTGGGACCCCATGCATGCGCCCAATATTGACGTCGGAGTTAGTGTGTATTTCTTAAGCCCGATGGAGAACTGCTTCAAGTCGTGGTTCTGGGTTCCGCCCCTCCGTCTACAGTCAAAATGACTGGGTGTCCATCTACACACCATCTTTAATGCCCCACACAGCGCAGAGCCAGGCATGCTTATCAGACAGAATAATCAGAGAGATGTAGTGCTGCACAGCGCTGGCATCGCTGCAGCATAACGTTTCGTGCATTTGTGCCGAATCATGAACTGCAGCTGAGAGGTTTACGGTAATTTCTCTTAGAAATAGGTGTGTCTCAGTTGGTGAAGAATCCTGCCGTAACATTGGGGTTGATGTATCCCAAAAGCTTCATGTGTATCCGAATATTGCGGTTGGCAGTGTACCCAGTAAGTTCCGGTGGTTCCGTGGTATGCTTGACACTGACTACTTGGTCGCACCAGGGGCACCACATGGTGGTTAAGAACATCGTGGATCCCAACTGTGCTCTCAGGCAGCAAGAAAAATCAGACAGATAGATGTCTACACAGGTAGAGCTCGACGCTGTTGCATGGTGCAATGGTAGACACCCGTCCGTCTCTGACAGTATGTATGGTATTACACGGCACCGACGGCTGCTTCAGAATTTTCCTCTACACCAATCGCTTGCACAATGACTTCTGAGGATATACCCTCGTTTCACCCCATGGGTTCCCGGCTGAGCGAGCACGGCTCAAAGGACTAAGGTCCAGGATTAACAGACATTCTGTTGCCACTACTTACTGCGCAGCCAAAGCATGATGAGTCATCAGGCAAACCCAGACACAGAGATTCGAAGGCGGCCTCATCGCTCCTTTGGCTTGGTCGTAGACGGTCATATGATTTTTCCTGCCGCAAATATGCAGGTTGCGCGCCAGTGCACAGTGTTACGGAAATGAAAGGACTAGTATGTATCCGCATCATTGAAAGGTACCGGTTACTGCCCCTGACCATACAGCTTGTGTGACCGTCATGCAAATGACAAGGCACGAGCGCACCTGCCATATGCAACCAGCGTTCTCATATTGATTCCGGTGCGCGCAGCGGGAATGTCTTCGTGTGCGTAGCTTGTCCATCTGCGAATGGAGCATATTGACCGGTCAGCATTCACACAGGAATGCAGTACCGGCCACGGAGATTCAATCCTGCTATGCAGTGGGCCCATGAGGTTCATATGAGCGCATCGTGTTGAGCTGTAGTCTCCGTGAGAGCCCGGAGTGGACAACTAGTTACGCGTGTATCTACCTCGGACTACACTTACAGGGGCCGCCACGCTGGGCTCACAGCATGCGGAGCTACAGGCGTTACTTTGGTGAGCTCTTACTAGACTCAGTTTGAAATCGCTTCTCTGAGCTAGTCTTCGCAGCAACCCGGCGTGGGCAACGGGTGTATCCACCTCGGACTACACTTACAGCTTGAAAGGCCGCGACGCTGGCCACACAGCATGCGGAGCTACAGGCCCTATTTTAGTAAGCTCTGAGCAGAGTTTCCAGGATTGGAATTACCTCTCTCTGCTGCGGCTGCTGCAAGGCCACCCAGGAGGCTCGCACCTTCTAAGTATAGTGCAGGAAACATTTGCACATTTGCTGCACAGGAAACTAGCACAAACAGCTTCCTCCGGACCCCGGCGTGACGCACTGCAGTGTCATGATGGCATCGAACTCTCTTCAAGTCAAATACAATTCAACATACGAACCATCGCGGGAGGACCGTGACGGGGCGCCGTGTGGTATGACAAATCTGTCTGCGTCTCACATGGTATGGGCTCACACTGCCGCACTAGCCCCCAGTAAACCACCACCTTGGCGGTGTGGGTTCGCCGCCTGACGCTCCACTGGCAAGGCCACCACGATACATCTGGCCGCCTGCGCGCCGCTCATCCGTACAATACTAGGTTTCTACCGGCGCGCAGGACTCCGCAGATACATGTCAGAAACGCCACTAATGTTTCAGGCTGTGTAGGACCGCTCTCGCGGTTTTTCTCTGTTAGGTCGCTCGGGATGCGAGCCACTGAGATACTACGATTCGGGCTGCAACTGATCGCGAGGAATGGTAGCGGTCCTCGGCTCTAAATGGCGACCGCACGACTCGCAGTTACTGTCGCATCATGCGCGCGAACGCAGGATCATTCATGACCACAGACCGTGATTGACGCGAGTGGCGCCCCGCCTGGGCGTATCGTGGCCTGGAGGCGGGCTTCGAAACACAGCGCCCAGGTGGCCAGATGGGACGCGTACGACGGGAAGGTGCGTCTGCACCGTGACACGTCTCCTGCTAGAAGCTGACAACCGTGCTGGTGAATCCGCTACGGTCTCCTACCTTGATTCCGTGCCCACGTTGCCGCCGTAATCTGCTAGCCCTGACAGAGCTCCGTAACCCGAGTAGACCGTATTGGGTGTTCCACCCTCGCTGCCATTCTTGTTTAACTCCTTGGTCCGTGGTTCGGGGATATGCGGAGTATTAACCACTGTTGCGCAACTCCAGCGCATCAGGGAACGTTCTCGTGTTTATACCACCATAAACTTGAAGTGACAGCAGCTGTGTAGCTGACAGTAGGGACGCACAAATCGCAGAAGCTTCCCGCTGTACAGCTAAGGTGCCACCGTGCCTTGCATCCGCCCTCTCATCTCATGGCACGTGCCGCGCCAGGTCAGGTTCCTTAGGTAGTTGCAACGCAATGAGCTGATTTCTATCGCGTGGCCGACCTCGGCGTCCTCCTGGCACGTACGTTGCGGAAGTCCTCTTCACACTCCGAGTCGACTCAGCGTACCTACAACCAACATCGAACAATCAGTGTGTAGCCGACACATCGCACCTGGGAGGGATCTGCACTTTGCGTGCCAGTGACTCCCAGCTATCGTATGTCTCGATGCATAAGGTGGCGTACACTCCTTCGGTGACCGAGACTGGCATGGCCCGGAGTTCATGCGTCTGTATGAGGACTGCATCTTCAATTAAACGGGACAATACTTACACGGACATCCCAAACAAACCTATCATACACCCGACGAACAAAACACGCAAAAACCCCCCACAGAGCCCCCACAGCGTCCAAAAGCACGCCAGCAGCACCCGCGAAGAAGGTAGCAGCAGAGAGAGAGAAGCACGCCCGCGCAGGCCGCGTGGCCCCTCAGTAATCCCAGTCCTCGATCAGCAGCTCGCGCTCGAACCGCTTCCGATCAAGGTTCACCTGGTCGCCCCACTCTTTCGACTTGCGCTGCCTGTTCCGCGCGCCGCGCACCTTCGCGACGAGCTCGTCCCAGAACACCGCGCGGCCAAAGTCGATGATCCGGAAGCTCGGCGTCGCGCGCGAGCGCTCGCGCGGCGGCTTCCACAGCGGGCCCGGCTGCCAGAGGATGTTCCGCACGTACATCGAGCCCTGGGAGAACCGCGCGAGCTGCAGGCGGCACATCAGCGAGTAGCATTCCGACCTGTGCAAAAGAAGGGGGGAGGGGTGGGAGGGGGGGAGATCGGCGTCAGCGCGGGATGGAATACGGCGACGGGCGAACGAAGGGGAGGGCTTGCCTGTCGTCGACGCTGAACTTGCGCGGCACGATCGGCTCGCCACACTCCTCCGTCAGCAGGAGCGGGCTGAAGCCCTCGACCGACCTCATGTCCTCCTCGTCGTATTCCTCATACGTGTGGTCGCACACCGAGCCGTCGTCCTCCACGGGTACGTAGTACCCGTAGAACTTGGGCACGACCGCGCCCACGGGCACGGGGTACCGGATCGGCGTGACGAGGTTGTACCCGCAGTACTCCTCCTGGAGGTGCCGCGGGAAGAGGCTGAAGATGCCCGCCTCGTGGCGCAGGAACTTGCGCGCGGAGATGTTCCCGAACGACCGCTTCGCGGCGACGGTCACCATGCGGTGCCTCCCGTACGCGCTCAGCGGCGCGGGCAGCTTCAGCGGCGCGCGCCGCACGGTGGAGTGGTGCCCTTCGCCGAGCGTGGGCCCGTTGAAATAGAGAGTCGCGAGCCGCTCCGGCGCACCTTGCAAGCCGTCCCTCTCGAATTTCGGCAGGATGCGCTTGTACTTCTTGGGGTGCTGCATAGCGGAGGGCGTCAGCGAGCTTGACGGGGGCGAGAATGTGCTAGCGACGAACCCCCCCGGTGCGAATGACCATGAGCGCGTCCGGGAAATACTCTTCAGGGATGAACTCCTCCAGCTTGGGCAGACTGGCCAGAACCATCCTGTCAAACTGTCCGTTATCGTCGAGATACTTTGCAGGATCTTCCTCCTCTGGTTCGACGTCGTCCGCGTCGGCATTGTCATGGTCCCCGTTTTCGGCCACACCTTCTCCGCCCTCGCTTTCAGAGTCACTGTCTATGAGTCCAATCACGATCGAGCGCGCTTCCCCTTTGTTCGTACTTGGCGGTATGGATGAGCCTGCCAACTCCTGGAGGGCCTGCGTTCCTTCAGTTGCAGTGCTTGACTCGCCAGCAGTATCCCTCTCCCCATCTCCGGGAGGTGTCTTTGGTTCCAGCTGTGCCTCTGTATCGCCTTCGGTCTCGTTCTTCTCAGTCGGCACAGGCGCCGCCTCGTCAGGCATACCAGCTACATCCTCCGAGCTTCCTTCTGGCGGACGACCAGGGGTTTCTGCAGAGCCTTCTGGAGCCTTCTCCGTCGTTGCTTCCTCGCTTGCAGGCTTTGTCCGGCGGTCGACGAAGATCACCGGACTCGGGTCGTGGCGGACGAACAGATCGCGATCGCCGTCCATCACAAGCAGTCTAGGGGTCCCCGCAGAGTAGCAGTCGCCAGCCTCGTCGACGATGATCGCCATGAGCCCAGTCCCATCGAGCAACTCACCGCGTCCGTCCTTGCTGCCTGGTTTCCGGACAAGCGTAAAGTTGCTGAGCGCGCCGAGCCCGCGCGCGGCCGCATACTGCTCGCGGAGCTCCGGCTTCCACAGCGCGGCGTAGGGCCGCTTCAGGGGCGAGATGACCGGGTTCTTGCCGTCGTTGGGCATGAGCGCGTCGGCCAGGCCCTCGACGACAAAGCGGTTGAGGATCTTGTCTTCGCGCGCCTCGCCGGTCTTCGGGTCGTCCGCGCGGACGCGCCACCGCCGCACGGCGGACTGGTCGTCGTCCTCGTGATCCGAGCCGTCGTCGTACGCGCCGAGGGGCGGCACGGACGTGTTGAGGGCGTCCCTGGCGATGCGGAGGACGGGCCACGGGCGGCGGACGCGGGGGCGCGGCTCGGGGGCGTCGAACTCGCTCTCGTCGTAGTTCTCGCCGAACTCCTTGATCATGCTGCGCGACCAGACGGTGAGGACGTTCACGTTGGGGACGCGCTGGATCCACATGAAGTCCTCGCAGGAGTGGCCCCAGACGAGCCCGTTGGGCGGGCGCGTGCCGACGGGCGGCGGGCGCGGGAGGAGCTCGCCGCCGGGGTCGCGCAGCCATTGGCGGGAGACAATGCGGCGGCGGCGGAGTGGGCCGCTGGAGTCGCTGGACATCGCGTGCAGGTGGTCAGGAGGTGGGTAGGGTTTGGGTGCGTCCATCGATCGAGCGGGGCTTTATAGCATGGCGGAGGCAGCCACGAGGCGGGCGGCCACCGCCGTTGTGGCCACGGTGGTCGAAGCGTCTTCTGCTTCTGCCTTTCGCCATCACGATCCGCGCGAATCCCGTCCTGAAGAGGCAGTCCATATCCGGTCGACAATAGACTCCAAACTCATGAGCCGCCACTCGGTGCCATCGCCCTGGCTTGCCGTCCATCATCACTTCCACAATGGATGACGTCCATCGACCCTCTGCTCTTGTCACAGCCGCCACTGGCCCATTCACCCCAACAAGCCTCCGAGCTCGTCGCTTGATATACCGAACAAGTTTTCAGTCCCGCGTAAACCGATGACAACTCGCAAAGTGGCCTTCAAACGTTGTTGACCCTAGACGTCGCATTTGCATCCTGTCAGCAAGACTGACCAATGCGCATACATCGACGCGCCACTCACCATTTCCTCCTGATGTGAATGCCAAGAAGCATCTCGTAGGCAAGACTCTAGGAACAAGCACCTGGAAATGCTACATGGTAGGATACTGCATTGTCAAAGAGGCGTTCAGCAAACTGAAACTTTGCGTCGTGTTCACTGGCAAAACGCTGACTAGTCACCAGACGACGACCGATCACCTTTTACCATTTCATTTCCTCATGCCGACGAGCACTCTGGTTGGGTAGGGGAAAAGTTTGGGCATGAATAGACTGGCCAAGCGGGAACATACCACTGCAGGCCTTACAGTAGTCGACTGCTGGCACGAGCACCGTTGCCAGTGCAGCCACTGACGCCGCGCTTCTCGCCATCCGGGTCGTCGTGACGTACCACAGCCTTGTTTGTCACTGCTTGCTTATATTAGTGGCTGACCCTAAGCTGGACGACAGTCTGACACCACAGGACACACGCGGCTAGTATCATCGCTTGCACGGAGTATGTATGACCGAGCAGCGTCCTCCCTGTGCGCGTAGGACGCGAAGTGGCGTACGCAGCAGTACGAGAACCCCCAAACTGGCGTTGGGCACACATTTTCCGGGACGGACGAACGTTCACGCGAGTTCACGCGACGCCCTTCCAGCACAGCGCCTGGCCGCCGCCACTGGCCAGTGCGCGTCGACGTCACTCGGACGTCCCACGGCGTGTTTCGCGCATGTCAGGCTATCCGAAATAGCGGCGGTGCGTCGCTGGGGCGCCCTCTTCCTTTGTCTTCCCTCGCCTCCGCAGTCCTCGCGCACCAGGCGAGTAGGTCCATAAAGCACCTGTTCCACCTCGCCTCCCCCCTGAGTCCAGCCTTGTCGCGCCATCTCACCATCTCACCAAAATCTGCCTCTCGCCCCGATTTCTCCCTCCCCTGTTCCTGTCCTGCGAGTCCCCCCTATAAATAAGAGTGCTTCCAGGAAGAACACGAAGCGGTCGAACCCTTTCGCAGCGTGTGCATCCCCGCGTAGGCCTGAAGTGTTTGGCACGACTTTGCGACGTTCTGCGGCAGAGCAGACACTGTGAGTGCCGACGGATGGTTGCTCACGATTGCATCTGACCGTGCCGTCACTCCCGCAGGCTATACACCTTCCATATCAGTAGGTGCGGGACCAGTCGCTGTACGCGCACACGTTGCTCACAGGGCGGATAGCCCGCATTCAGACATGCGCGCCTTCACCCTTATCTGCTTCCTTGCCGTCTTCGCCCTCGGTGCCTCTGCGAGCCCCGCCCCTGTGCGACCAGAGGCTGCGGCCGCAAACGACGCAGTCCTGCATCCGCAACGCGTCCACGTCTACGCCCGCAGACCCCGCGCACACCCGTAAACCTCAAAGGCGCTATCGGCGGCTAGCCATTTTCCGTTCTTTGTTCGCATGGACACTCGAGCTGGGTGGCCGACTCCGGACTCTCACGTACGCTACAGTGTAGATCCCTTTCACAACCTGCTTTGTACCCCACGACCTATGACGATCTCGGACCCTTCCTCGTAGCTACTCATACTATACACCCCGCGAAACCCCTGCCCCACTATCAGACCCTCCCGCCACACCCTCTGCCTGTAGCGTCGTCTACTAACCTACTTATCCATCACATCCGCTAGTTGCGTCTTCGGTATCGCCTCCGGGTATGCCTTCTTCTCCAGCCGGTGCTTCGTCGCCTGCTCGTACGCATATGCGTACTGGATGAGCTGAAATTCGCTGTACGCTGTCCCCAGGAACGAGATCCCGAAGGGCATGTTCGGGCCGTTCATGCGCGTCGGGTTCGCCTCCGCAAGCGCAACGCCGGGCGGCTGGAACCCGAGCGGCACTGCGTCGATCCAGAGGTCAGATCATCGCACCTTTCATCCTGCGACGACTGAGACGCACCGGTGATGACTGGATATCCTGCCACCGCGGCAGGGCGGGATGCCTTCACAGTGGGCATCAGGATCGCATCGACCTCATACTTCTTCAACAACCCGTCGATGCCGTCCTGCCGGCCCATCCTGTAGTCATACGCCAGCGCGTCCCAGAACTCCGTGTCCTGGCGCGCATCGTTCGACTTGACGAACCTGCTATCGCCCCGTCAGCTGCAGCGCTCTCGATGGGGGAGGAAGCGACAGGGCACGCGCGCACGTCGACTGGTCCGTCCAGTACGGCTCGACGAGCTCCTTCTCCCTGTTCTCCTCGTTGAACCGGACGAGGTCCGCGACGGTGCGGACGCCCGTGGGGACGCGCAGGAGGCGCGCGAGGTACGCGTGCACGCCGGCGCGGAAGTCCGCGCGGAGCACGACCTCCTCGCGCGCCCACACCGCGTCGGCGTCCCACCCGTCCGCGAAGTCCGCGGGGTCGACGACCGCCGCGCCGAGCGTGCGCACGTCCGCGAGCGCGCCCTCGAACGCGGCGAGCACGTGCGCGTCCACGCCCGCGAGCGCGCGCCGCGGCACGCCGAGCCGCACGCCGCGCAGGCCGTCCGCGCGCAGCGCGCGCGTGTAGTCCGGGACGCGGGCGGGCTGGCCCAGCGTGTAGTTGTCGCGCGGGTCGCGCCCCGCGATGGCGCCGAGGACGAGCGCGCAGTCCGCGACCGTCCGGCACATCGGCCCGACGCTGTCCTGGTGCTCCGAGATCGGTATCACTGTGCGCGCGCGCGGTCGTGAGCACACCCAGGCTGCACGCGCGGTGGTAGGTAGCGAACGCGGCGTACCTCCCGCGCGCGACGTGAGGCCGACGGTGGGCTTGAGCCCGACGAGGTTGCAGTGGCTGCTCGGGCTCACGATCGACCCGTCCGTCTCGGTGCCGAGCGTGCCCGCCGCGAGCCCGACCGCGCCCGCGATGCCGCTGCCCGAGCTCGAGCCCGACGGGTTCCCGAGCGGCACGTACGGGTTCGTGCCCTGCCCGCCGCGCCCGCAGAAGCCCGACGGCACCGTCCCGCGCCAGTTCGCCCACTCCGAGAGGCTGCACTTGCCCAGCAGGAGCGCGCCCGCCGCGCGCAGCTTCGCCGCGACGGAGGCCTCGCCGTCCACGACGGCGCCGAGCAGCGCGTAGGACCCCGCCGTGGTCTGCATGCCTGTAGGGCGGCGGTGGTCTGCGTGAGTACTCAGATAGCAGGCTTTGGAGAGAGGCTTGCCTTCGCTGCTCAGCGTTGCGATGTTGTCTTTCAACAGGATCGGAATGCCGTGGAGGGGGCCGCGAGGGCCGGATGTCTCCCTCTCCTTGTCAAGCTGAGCGGCCTGTTCCAGCGCGCTCGGGTTGGTCTCCAGGACCGCGCGCAAAGCCGGCCCTTTGAGATTGACCTCCTCGATACGGGCAAGGTATGCCTGCGATGCGATGTTGGTACCGTCAGCGCAGGAATTGACAGCCCCGAGTAAGACACTCACCTTGACAAGATCAACGCTAGTGAAGCGCTTCTTCTTCAAGCCATCCTGGATCTCCTCGATACCAGCCTCGTACAAGTCTGGCAGAGGACCCATGCCAAATAACCGCCAGTTGTGCGGGATGTGTATGTAGTCTGCGTAGGCTGCAACAGAGAGCCCGAGCGCGACGACTGTGGCAGACAGAAGAGTGGTTGACCTGCTAGGAGTCAGCATCGCAGCTCAGGAACACTTGCAGCATCAAGGCATTACGAGAGCCCTCGAGTCGTACGGGCCGCACTGTGACCACGCCTTATCATCAAGTACACAGATTGAATGCAGGGGAGCCGCCTCGCCGTCGTGGCACGGGAGTGCACTGAGATCGATCACACGGTCCAAGTTGACCTGTCTCCGAAGATAGGGGAACCGCGTTCTTGAGCTCGCGGATAGAACCTCTGCGTCGTCGAAGTGCAGCACGCAAACCTGCCAGGAGTATCGTCCAGCACGCAGATTCTTGTGCCTCCGAGGACTGTACTCTTTGCAAGTCCCTGCTGGGCCCAGTGTGTGCGTGGGCGAAGATAGGAGCTGGCCGTTACTTATTTTCGGTCCCTGGCGATCCTCCACGGTCCATCGAGATACGATTGTACGGACCCGACGCAACGGTAAGCGTGAAATGGGATTTACGCAAGCCGTCATGCCGGCATTTCTCACAAGCTGACTATAGGCCCACACGTCATCTCATCGGTGCCCTCTCTATACATGCGTTCAGGGGTGGACAAGGATCTTGACTATATGCGGTCGAACTGGTCAGCGCACAATGAACACAATCCAAGTGCAATGTCTTACTTTGCGTGTCCTTCTCTGCGATGAGGACCTTGATGCCCTTCTCGACGAAGTCGTCCAAAGCAATCTTGCTGGTGATCAGCTCCTCGAGATTTGGGATCCGGCCTTCCGCGACCATCTTGAGGAGTTCAGTGTGCCTGCGATCGTACGCCTGGCTCGCTGTGACCCAAAACGGCGTCAGTCCGGCGAACAGTCGAAAAAGGCACGATGCGTACCGGTCAAGATAGTCTCCTTCGTCTGCAAGGCGTTCATGTTGATCACAGGATTCGTATCCCACACAGCGACCTCGACCACATTTCCCTGGGTCTTGACGGCACCCAGCGCCGCGTCGAAGCTAGCCTGTATTCCAGCACAGTCGAAGACGACATCGGCCCCGCCGTTGGTAGCTCGGTACGTCGCCTCTACGACGTCCTCGGAAAGCGGGTTGAATACTGCAGATGCGTTGAGCCTCATAGCGGTCTCGCGGCGGGCAGTCGCTGGTTCGGATACGCCAATCCAGGACGCGCCTTCCGCTCTGTTGCACGTCGGTTTCAATACTACGCGCATGAAGACAAAGCGTACGTTAGGATCTTCAGCAGCAGGAGACCAATCTGCTCGAGCCGTCAGGCTGGATTGTGGGTGAATGCTCGGGGTAGACGTACGGGCCCTGCACCGATGATGAGCACACTACTCCCGGGCTTGAAGCGGGATATCTTCACAGCATGCCAACTAACAGCCAAAGGTTCGATGAGTGCCCCTATCTCCACTGTACAACAGAATGATCGTTCAGACTATCTTATGTGTAGCATTGCAACAGAGACTCACGCGGGATGTTCTCTGGGAGCACATGCACGAGCTCTTCGTTCGTGACGGTGTACTCGGCCAACCCGCCGCCCCATCCGCCGATGCCCTGCGACAAGAAGTCACTACGGTAGAGGGTTTCTCGCCGTAAGGCAACGTACAATGAAGCTGATTTGACGACAGAGATTGCGAGTGCCAGACACGCATGGACCGCAGTTACCGCACGAGATGAGCGGCTCACTGTATGCGGGAACATGAAATAAGTAGTATTAAATGGCATAGATTACTTACACGACGACGTTCTGACCAACTGAAAACTTGCCAGGGGTGACCGCCTTGCCTACTTCAACGATGGTTCCGGAGAACCTGACAGACATACCGAGATCAGCGCACATCGAAGGTTGACATCGTGGGCGGAGCGACATACTCATGACCCATGACGATTGGGAGTGTCTCCTGTGTTACCGAATGGGGCTTTGTCAATGTAGGCGATACCGCCGTTGGCACCGCGAAGTACGAATGCAAGTCGGAGCCACATACTGACAAGACGTGTAAGGTAAGAAGCTCGTTCACAGCGCGTTCAAAGGCATTACTGACTTCCATTCCTGATACATCGCTCCGCTCTTCGATGAACAGCTTGACGCACACTGTAGAGCTCACCATGCGACCTAAGACTCATCAATACTCGATCATATGTAGTGCACAGATGCGGAGTCGCCTACCTTAATCTTGACTTGCCTGTCGCCTGTGACGGGTTCCGGCATGTCGTCGACGCGCATGTCGCCTGGTCCGTAATAGCGTATGGCCTTCATGATGGTCTCTGCCCCAGGTTGACCCAAGCCCGTAGCGTCCTTAGCTCTCCGAGACTCTCATCGCAACGCTTTAAATGCGGTTATCATTCCCACCGCTCATGCGGCGCATGACCTGTGATTTACAGAGCGATAAGTAGAACGCAATGGCAATTGTCCATGTGCCATCCCGCATGATACAGCCGGCTTGTGCTTGCGTCCGAGTTGGGTTCTGCGATGCTGACTCACCCGCCTGCTGGAGGGAATGTTGTGCTGAGCGGAGAGCAGTACGATTATCGTGGGCACATTACATGCATTGAACGCGGCGTCGGTATTGCAACAATCGACAGTTACAACAGGTGAAAACTCTAAGCCTGAGAGCAGTAGGACGAAGACGGGAGAGCAACAGTCTCATGACAACATCTGAGTAGTCGGCAGACACCAGGACTGGCAGTAGATCTTTTTACTTATCATGTCGCATCCAGCACAGCGTGACGCACTAACTGAGACCAGTTCAGAGGCTGAGGAGCAGCACGACGGTGAGTGAAGGTAGAGGTCAAGTTGAACGTTGAACGTTGGCATTTGCGGTGACACTGACAAGCAATGTTGCGACGCACAGACGCCCGCACCCGGCTCCTGTCACAGACGCCGCATTCACAGTATACTCCTAGTACATATACCCACTGCTTGTTCTTCCCCGCTGTATGACGATTATTTATGGACGGTCTAGCACGAACCCTCTATGTTTCCGTTGAAAGCTTCCATTACATTGGGACGACTCCTGCGAGCCGCAAAGGCTATTCAAGAACTTGACCACACCTACCGCGGCATCGAATGCTGCGAGAGGAGCCTGAGACTGATATCGCCCTGTCCCGTTGGACTTACCAGCTTGGCTGCACCATGCAAATCGACTCAGTGGCGAATCTCACTAGGTGTACGACCGACGTCGCTGCAGTTTATCCTCAATAGGCCCTCCGCAGCGCTTCGCAGAAGTCTCAGGTGCGTGCCAGTGGCGCCATCTTGTCCTAAACCTATTTTTTTTCAAGAAGCAACTGCTCACAGGTATATCACGTGAAGGTTGAAAGTAACCTTACATATTTGATTGATCAATGGCGCAGCTGAACACCTGGATTCAGGCTCGGAAAGACATGTCTTCGTCTGGCGTGCGCCTGGGCGATGACGCGGACGCGTGGTCGATCCAGTGTGGATCACTTGACATACATCTGGGCAATTGCAATGCGATTGCTTCGGCATGCTTCTAGCTGCCTGAGGATGTCTCGTTTGACGTACTTCCGAGCGTTTGAGGTGTGGCCCATTCGGCGTGCTAACGGGCGTTCGAAGTGTGGCTCGTTGAGCATGCCATCGATGCTTCCCGGCGATGGAACTGCGCCCCGGCTACCGATTATGGGATGCACCTATCGCAAGCATATGACTCTTATAACAGTAGTCTGTATCATCGCGGCCCTCTGCTTCTCACACTCTGAACGGTGACTCAACATGAGGTCAGTGCTACGCCCTCTCCCATGCTGACCGTTGTTGACTATACCCTCGATAGTGTAATCCTAATCAGAGGTACTACTCCGAGCGCGGCAGTGATGATAACGAGCTCATCCGTCACTCACAGGTCTGCTGGTACGATGGTCGTCCCGACCCCAACAAGTATCAAACCGATCGCCCGTGGTTGTCGCTCTCATTGCAGAGGGACGTGAGATGCTGCGCACTGAGCCACTCACGGAAGAACCGGCATTATCATGGAGCATGGGGAATGAATCCCTCCAGGTGTCAGTATTTTCTCCACGCCCCGATTCTCGGATATCGCCATACTGATTCAGGACGTGTATGCAGACCACTGCGTGGTGAACCGTTCAGACTTGAGGTGAAATGCAGGGATCTCGAGAACGGTCATGAATCATCGCTCGGGCACCTCGAGCTTCATAGTGACGAGCTACTCGCGCGTTGCTTACAGGGTGACGGTAAGTCATCTTGCCGGCATGATATGAATATACGCTGATCATACCCATGGTGTCTGGGATAGCTGCCGCTCTGTTTAACGTATCTACAGAACAACAAGGTCCTACTGCAGAGATGAAGCTAGAGTTCCTCCTAGTTCCCGACGAAGAACTAGAGGCAGGCTCGCGCGGTGATGTTCCAGGTAATCATGGCCTTATGACAGGTGAAGTCGTCATGAACTACTGGCTCTAATTGACGTCCTCACATGATACCCTTGTACACAGAGCTTGATCATCGATACAACATTGCCATTCAGCTTGCAGACACAGACGCCGAGAAATGGTTCATTCTTATGACCATCGCCGCGCAATACTATGAACAGTTTCGTCAGTTCCAGGACACCCTGAGCCTAGCGAAGGCGCTCAGTCCGTTCGAGGAGGCGATCGGACTAGTGCTCGACATCACCCCTCCGCAGGTAGATCAGCTGCAATTCATCCGGGACAAGACAAAGATATATGTGACCGGCATGTCGGAATTCGTGGCAGCCTTTCGCGAGTTCAACGCCACGGCCCTCGACTGCCTCAGTGGCATGCTCAGGCGCTCGTCTGCGGTATACAATATGCTCTATGATCGCTTCAGAGTTCGTGAAGACCTCTCGATGGCGATCAGTCTCTGCGAACAGGCTCGAAGTCTTGTCCCCGAGCACCATCCTGATACCCCTTTACATCGTCGGCAACGAGGTGTCGCGCTCACGCTCCGGTTCCGCCTTGCGAACGATGTTCAAGACATCAACGAGTCAATCGCCTCGCTCGAGGACTCTGTCCGTCTCACGGAGGAGTCAGATATCGACCTACCAGACAAGCTTACCAATCTCGGCACAGCGTACGTTCTGCGCGCGGAGTACTCGCATAGCCTGTCCGACGTCAACAAGGCGATCGTCAAACATACGAAGGCGCTCACCCTTAGGGAAGACTACACTCTTCTCCAGAACCTTGCCACCGCTGTCTTGCTGCGCTTCATCTTCCAACGAGACCTAACAGATGCCGAAGCCGCGGTCGTGACGTTGGAGAGGGCAGTTCGCCTTGTTCCGGACGGCCATGACCTCGAGTTACAACGTTGTTTGGGCAACCTGGGAGTCGCGTATCATAACCGATTCGAAGTTCTACATAGGCTCGAGGATATCGACAATGCTGTCGCAACGCAGCAACGTGCTTTTCGTATCTCGGAGAAAACAGGCGATGACAACCCCGAAAGAGCCATACATGCTGCATCGCTCGGCAACGCATATCTGTCGCGTGCCGAAACCCTATACGATGCAGACGACGTACACCTCGCCGTAGAGACGCTCAAGCGGGCAGTGGAGCTGACGCCTCCTGGGGTGGCATATCTGCATACACGGAGATACAACCTTGGATGTGCATATGCAAGACGATACGACTTCCTACACGACTCATCCGACGTTGACCATGCCATAGTCGAGTTCGACGCTTCCCTGGGCCTCTTGCCAGAGATGCACGCCAACAGGCCCGCTGTTCTATCAGAGCTAGCGAGTGCCTTGCAAGCCAGGTTCGAAGTGGCCCCCGAGACTCGGATGGAAGACATTGACCGCGCAATACGCTTGAGCTTGGATGCTCTCTCTTCATTGGACACAGGGGACTATCGGCGGGGTGCAGTCCTCACAACTCTGGCAACGTCTCATCTCTCTAGATTTAGGGCATTGCTAGACCCCTGTGACATTGATGAGGCTATACGACGATATGAGCAAGTCATGGACTTGGTTCCCGCCGGCACCGAAGATCCCGGCAAGCAATGTGCCGCGATGCAACTGGCACATGCAACGAAGCAACGTCATGAGTTTAGGAACAGCTCTGACGACCTTGACGCAGCGATCACCAATTATCGCATAGCCGCAACAACGCCTAATGGTGTACCCTGGTCTTCGTTTCTTGCAGCGAAATCATGGGCCCATTCAGCCAGCGCTCGTGGCGACGACCCAACAGACATTCTCAAAGCATACGGAACTGCTATCGAATTGCTACCGCGTGTTGGGTGGATAGGACATGCAGTGGCGGATCGCCACGCGCAGCTGGTAGCAGTAGGAAGCTCATTGATTGCTGAGGCCGTGGCCTCCGCTATCGCACAGGGTGAACATTGCCTAGCTATCGAGTGGTTGGATCAAGCGCGTGCGATTGTCTGGGGACAACTGCTGAAGTTGCGAACCTCGTTCGACGAGTTGCGGACGGCAGCACCAGCCCTCGCCGATAATCTCGATCGCGTCTCAAGGGCTCTCGACACAGCCGGTTCTAGAGATGTCGTGCCTACGACGGATTTCCTTGGCACTGCGCGCCTGAAAGACGTAGCCCAGGAGGGCCGTCGTACGTCGGTTGAGTGGCAGCGATGGCGACGACTTTTGGAGCAGCTAACGGGGCTGTCCCGTGTCTTGGATTCAATTGGTGCCAGCCTCGAGGTTGTGACAGATACAGAATTTCGTGCGCAAGAACAACATAGGAGAGCGGAAGAATGGGACCAATTGGTGGCACAGGCTAGGGAGATTCCCGGTTTCGAGAATTTCTTGCGACCACGATCTTTCCCGCAGATCATGGAGGCCCTTCATTGCAGCCCAGTGGTGGTGGTCAACGCAAGCCAGAAGCGATGTGACGCTCTGGTTCTGATGGAGGGGTTAGATGGTGTGGTCCACATTCCCTTGGAGTCATTGACGTTTGATCGTGCACAGCACCTTCGGAAGGGTCTCATTCGACTGTTGTCGGATTACTATCCGCAACAACGCACCACGAGGGGCGCAGGAATGGTGCCGATAGATCCTTCCGTTCGTGGTATGGGAGACATTCTCCGGGAGCTATGGGAGAGAGTGGTCAAACCCATTCTTGACTCTCTGGCGTTTTCGGTGAGTCAACACTGGATAGTAGTGATTACTGCAGCGTGTGACTCAGTTATAATACTGTACTAGATCGCAGAGGGTGGCTCAAGTGACATGCAACGGATTTGGTGGTGCCCTACAGGTCCACTCACATCCCTTCCGCTACACGCAGCAGGTGTTTACACTGTCGACGAACCCGGGAACAAACTATCTGACTTTGCCATCTCTTCTTATACACCGACACTCACTCCATTCATGCATTCAAGTTCGTCGTCCTCGCCGGAAGGGTTCCACGGCATATTATGCATCAGTCAAGCGCAGACACTCCCTAATGCGGATGCCGAATCCAGACTAATCGGCGAGATTGCTTCTGAACATAATGTGGCATGGCGCGCTTTACGGGATGACAATGGAGTTGTCCAAGCTGTCTTAGATGGCTTGGAGCATTATGGCTGGGCTCATCTTGCATGCCATGGCGTGCAGGACATCCAAGAGCCTACCAAGAGCCACTTCGTTTTACATGACGGGCCGTTGGCGCTACTGGAAGTGGTCGCCGCATCTTTCAAACACGCCGATTTCGCATTCCTTTCTGCCTGTCAGACTGCTACGGGTAGTGACAAGCTGCCGGACGAGGCGGCTCACCTAGCCGCGGGAATGCTCGCTGCCGGGTTCAAGAGCGTCATTGGTACGATGTGGTCGATTCGAGACGAGGATGCACCAATTGTGGCAGAGCATGTGTACAGACACTTGCTGTCGGACACCGCGCCGCCCGACAGCTCGAGGGCAGCCATGGCTCTCCACCGTGCCGTGAATGTGCTGCGTGAGCAAGACGATAAGAAAACATTCTCCTGGGTACCATTCATCCATGTAGGGTGGTGAAATCAAATGTTCCGCCGAAATAGTATTGTGCTCTGCCACTGTGACTGCCGCATTCGTGATGGTCTGATCTGTCAGATCAGCTTGAAGGGAAAACGAGACATCTTCACTACTGTACAACATAGGGAATACTGCTACACGGCTACAATTACAATGGTACTACGTCGTCTCTTTAATTGTAATGCTTCACGACAATTCCCTGGACCACATCTTGATCGTGGCCGTCGGTCCTCTTCTCGAGTTGGACTTGACCGTATCGGCTAGACCTGCCCTTGCGCCACTGTTCCATTGTGGGCGCATCCGCGTCCTCGAAGCGCCGTTTGATGCCTTGCTTTTGGAGAACAGGACTCTTCGCGTTAGGGACAAGGACAACGTCATCATCCGGCATGGTGAAATAGAATAGACCGAGTCGGGGGTAGCCACGTTGGTCCTCCGGCGGCTGAACTACACGGTGGATGGTTGCCTTGTAGTATCCGCCGGAGAGGAATTCCATGGCGTCGCCCGCGTTAATGACCTGGTAAGGCAATTAATCGATGAGCGGCCCGTTGTCTCGAGATAGCAGCTTTACATACAACCGCATTGTCGATGTGCTTGACCCAGCGCCAGTTTCCGTCCGGAGACATGATTTGCAGTGCGGCAACTGGCTGGCTCCAGAGAATAGAGATACCGACATAGTCTGAAAACTATAAGAATGAGTTTTACATCCAGCCGTAGATCACACACCCGTGTGCCCTTTAAGCCAAACATTCCTTGTCTTTTCCTCCTCATCTGCAGAACGAGGATAGCTAGAGGTTCTAAGTTTTGCGTCAATAAACCAGAGCTCTGTTGTCACGCACTACTTCATAGCACGGACTGAATAACAATTTTAGCATAGTTTCTTTCAGATGTCTTAGGCGAACGCTTACAAAATGTATCTCCTTCGGCGTCGTAATGGAACTGATTGACAAACGTGTCCTCTGACAACTCGAGACGGATGGCAAGCAGCCTGTGCGTGGTGCTGTAAGCACGGATAAACAAGACCATTTAAGGGCGTACCGTAAGATAGGGAACAGAATGTTGAAGTGACAGAACTTCGAGAACTCGCTAATTTCAGGCAGGAACGGCCGCAGCGCTTCTGGATGCTGCCTCCTTGTCACGTCCCGGGTGACTACGTCTACAGTCAGGTACAACAAATATCTCGGTATTAAAATATAAGCGTGCTGTTGTAGTGTTCGATCTGATCTCGCACTCCTGCTTCAATATGCTATAGATTAAAACGTTAGCTAAACCGAAGACGCGCGACAAATCAAGCGGGCATACCCAGTATTGTCGCAATTTGTAGCCTTGATATGTTCCTGTTTCTTTGACGTTTCCCTCGTAAGCTTTCTTCTCCTGGTCAGATACCTGACTGAACGCAACATCCGCGATGTCGAACATGCGGTCTGTCTGCAGCAGGAATAAGCGACAAGCACAAATGAGTTTGTAGATGGTAGCCTTGAGCAGACCTCAGCTTGTGTATGACCATGATTGATCACATAGAAGAAGCCCGAGGTTGTCATTGCATCATGCACTTGCTGCGCCAATGTCTCGCTCCCACCAGGGGTAGCCAATTTCGCGAAGTCGATGATGGGTAGGTCAGCGTACTCCACTAGAGCAGTGTGAATGACGGTTCGAAGAGGTCTGATGCGTACATACGGTCTGCCTTCGTGGGTGGAGCAGGTACCCAGCGAGGCGCAGCGGGCAGGACTGTACCGGGCATTCTCGACTATCGAGCCTGTGTCGGAGAGAGATTGGAGATGACGAATGGCCTCCTAGACGTCAGCCTTATATCTTCTCGAGGTGTGGCATCGGATGCAGTCGCCAAAACTATTACGGGGTACCGCAGTTCAGAGCTCAGGAAACTCTGTCTGGCCCTCCGATGGTGAGATGGACTTACGAGAGAGATGCTGCACGTCATTGGCTTCTCAGGACGATAAGCAGTCAGCTGGAATGCACGAAGGGAAGGATGTGTAGTGTTTGTTCACAAGCTCTGGCTAAATGCTGTTATGGTTGGACTTCCCATATCACCGAGCCGTTGCGAGCTTAAAGTAAGCATATGGTAACGCTACGCAATGCTTGAGGCGTAGGCCGTTCGGACCAATCTGTTTAGGGTGCAACGCCGTAGGTTCGGTGAAACGTTCCATTCCAAACTCTCTATCATAAAGGCCTGGTGCCTCTATCTGACGAGCGGAAAGCTGCCGAGGTATCTGAGTGACCTTCCTGGTGACCTTCTTAGGGAGCCCATCTCCTTGAACCCTTCGCGAGATGGCAGCCGAGGAGGGCCCTCAAACCTTCTGTGCGGAGAGCGGGGTTCCTTGTTTCCCGTCCGGCCCATGATCGAGCCCAAGCACCACTGGCGCGGTCACTCGACCTCCAGCTTCAGATTGGTGGACAAATTGACGTGAGTATGCTGTATAGTCAATGCCTAAGGTTGCTATAATGGATGCATCTCCGATCGAAAACGTGTACCGGTGCTTACCACATGGCTATGTGTATTAATTGAACCGCTGAACATCCGACTCTCTTGTATGGCACTTCAAGTGGTCAACGCGTTTGCATCAAAATTCTGTGCAATTTTAATCAATTGAGATGGGAATCACTCCATTGTTCCAGTTATGTCCCAGTACAGTCCTGTATCATTGTATGCTGCAGGAGGTAACGGCAGTGTAACGGCTGGTAATGGATTGCGGTGGCGGAGGCTCGAGGGTGGTGGTACTCTGAGTAGTAAGTACTATTCATACCAGCAAGCTGCTGACGTAAGGTTCCGATATGGCAATTAGCCATTGTCGGTGGCGAGTGCTTAGAACACTACATCAGCATTACTTCCACCCGTCCGTCACCTTTGTGTCTCGCAGTCATGTCTGATTTTGAGGAAGACACAGAACTGGGGAGAGCGGCTGCAGATGACAATGGGGAGAACGAGGAGGTCGAGGAGGAATACGAGGAGGAACAGGAGGAACGGCCGCGCAAGAGGAACTATAACGACGACGAGGATGACGAGGATGACGAGGAAGACGAGGAAGAGGAAGAGGATCCTGGAACCGAGCGAGGGAAGAAACGAAGGGTACGTGTCGGTCGGGTTGAAGTCGCAGAACACGCCACTAACGCCCATATTAGAGGACGAAACGCCCTGCCGTGAATCGCTTCATCGACGTCGAGGCTGAGGTTGACGAGGAAGATGAGGATGAGGAAGATGAGGATGAGTATGCTCGGGGTGTGTCTCCTTGAGCTATGGAACTGCACGATAGCTAATTCAATATCTAAGATGAATTCGTCGTTCCCGGAGAGATGGAGGAGGACGACGTAACGCGACGTGCAGCCGACCATGCAAGGTTCGACAGACGAGAACGCGAGCTCAACGACCAAGACCTCGTAAAGATTGCAGAAAACTTTAGCCAACGGTATAAGCGCACCGCGAGGCGCTTTACCAGCGATGCAGAACTGCCGCAGCGGATGCTCATGCCGTCTGTGGAAGACCCGAGCCTTTGGCAGGTTCGTGTGAGGGTAAGTTATCTATGCTGTTGAACAACTGCCATCGAGTAACGTTTCGCCCACAGCCTGGTAAGGAGCGTGACCTCGTCTTCAGCCTCATGCGAAAGGCACTCGACTTGGAGTTTTCGAACCGGCCTTTACAGATCTTCTCCGCGTTCCAGCGCGATTCCCTTCCTGGCATGATCTATGTCGAAGCCCACAGCGCGAAGCAGGTTGCGGACGCCTGTAATGGGCTGGTCGGCGTGTTCCCGAGCCGAGGGATCGTGCTGGTACCAATCGATGAAATGGCCAGCCTACTGCAAATTAAGAAGCAGGACTTGACTGTCACCCCTGGAAGCTGGGTACGTATTAAGCGCGGCAAGTACCAAGGCGACCTCGCGCAGGTCGTGGATATTACGGAGAACGGAGAGGAGGTCGGCCTGAAGTTCATCCCGCGTATCGACCTGAACCCTAAGGACGACGCTGCCCTTGACGCGACGGGTAAGAAGCGGAAGAAAGGCCCGACTGGATTGTCGTCATTCAGTATGCGCCCTCCCCAGCGCTTCTTCAACTACGAGGAGGTGGTCAAGGTGTACAGCCGGAAGGCTGTCGCTAAGCGGAATCAGGTATACGTGTTTCAGAACGACACCTACCGGGACGGGTTCATCGAGAAGGACTTCCGCCTCACCGCACTACAGCTGGACGACGTCAATCCGACGCTAGATGAAATCACTCGCTTCACGCGTGGCCAGGATGGCGCCGAGAATGACACAAACGTTGATTTGTCGATCATCGCCGAGGCGTCGCGGAAAGCTGCGATCTCCGTGCTGCAGCCCGGTGACCATGTTGAGGTCTTCGAGGGCGAGCAAGCAGGCGTGCACGGTACTGTGCACTCGATCGAGCAAGACATCGTCTCAATACAGCCGGTGGGTATGGACCTAGATGGGCAACGAATACAACTGCCAGCGCGCAGTGTTCGCAAGCGTTTCAAGCCTGGAGACCATGTCAAGGTCATGACGGGGCAGAATGCTGACGAGACGGGTCTCGTGGTCTCGGTGGTCGACAACGTGGTAACTTTCCTCTCAGACATGTCGATGCAGGAGGTATGTCGTGAACGCACCAAGCCATTTCTTACGCTAATATCTGCCTCTCAGGTGTCTGTGTTCTCGAAAGATCTGCGTGAGGCAGCTGAGGTCGGAACAGGGACCAATGTTGTCGGCAACTACGAGTTGCATGATCTCGTGCAGCTTGAGTGAGTACCGTCCTATGCAGACTCTGACACACTCTTACTAAACCGAGTTCAGTCTGCAAACTGTTGGCGTCATCTTCAAGACAGAGAGAGATTCGTTCCGGGTGCTTGACCAGAATGGCCAGGTCCGTCTCGTTCAACCCCACCAAATTTCCATGCGCCGGGATTCAAATCGAGCAATTGCCACTGATGCGGAAGGTCATGAGCTCCGTGTCAATGACAACGTCAAGGAGGTTGATGGCGAGGTGAGTCTGCTGTACGTTGGCGTAGAAGGACTGATATGGATGGCAAATTGATCAAGGGGCGCAAAGGGCGAGTCCTCCATACATATCAATCGTTCTTTGCCTTCCTCCACAACCGGGACTATAACGAGAATGGCGGCGTGTTTGTCACCCGCGCGCGTTCCCTGGTATCCTTAGCACCTAAAGGCAACGCTATGAAACTTGGCACGACCGACCTCTCCAAGATGAACCCGGCCATGACTGGCGGCGTTGGGGGCATGGTTGGCTCTGGAAATATGGGCCGTGGACCTCGAGATCGTCTGATCGGAGTCACCGTGACAGTAACGAAGGGGCCAAACAAGGGCTACGTTGGTACCATTAAGGATACCAACGGGCCAATTGCTCGAGTCGAGCTCGTCACCGGCAACAAGGTGATCTCAATCGAGAAGATCAAACTCATGCGGAGAAAGTGCGACGATTTGACCAAATAGCAGTATTTTTGTTGACTTTGTTCACAGCCAGAATGGGACGCTGGAGCCGCTAGAGGGACCGAACAGCATGGGTCCTCCGAGGGGTGGTTTCAACGCCAACAGTGGACGCACCCCAAACCCTTACGCGAGCAACGGCGGTCGTACCCCTGCTTGGGGCTCGTCAGGGCGAACACCCAATCCTTATGCTGATGGCGGCAAGACGCCTCGTTGGGGTCAAACGCCTGGATGGGAGAAGACACCTGCGTGGCCAGGTACGGGAGCCACACCGTACCAGCTTGGGGATAAGACTCCTGCGTGGGGCTCTGGCCGAACACCGAACCCGTATACTCAGCCCAAGACGCCGCGTTGGGATGGCTCGGCGACGTCGCCTAGTGGGCGAGGAAATCAGGCGAGTTCGCCAGGTCGCCCGTCCGCAGCGGGTCATGAGACACCTCGGAGAGGAGCGTGGGGTACAGTTGATTGGGTGAGTCTGACGCTCAGTTCTGGCACTCAGGCGTTGACGGGGCAGCAGGAGGACCTCAGCTATATTGACAACCCTCAATCATCCCGCCGCCCTGGCGAAGAAGCGACATCTCCAGCCGCAAACCCGTACACTGGCGCGCCGACGCCTGGCGTCCACGACCTATACAACGACTTCCGAACGCCGAATATCGGCACCAACATGGTCACGCCGGGTCCATCTGCTGGTGACTTTGGCAACGCATCGAATGCTCCCTTCGGTAAGTCATCCGAGGCATATAGCGGTCTGGCCGTTTCTCACGCTCTTGTAGAACTCTCCGACCAATGGCTGCTTGAGCCAGAGTTCTCAAGCCAGCGCGGCATGCTCGTGGAGGTCAGAGGCTCATTTGGGTCCACTGGATGGTACAACGGCGACTACGAAGGCAAGCAAGGCGTCGTGCATTCCATCTTCGACACCAAGAGCCCAAATTTCGCCGCCACTGCCACTGTACGCTTCTCGGAACCTCTGGATCCGGGCAAACCTGCACTCCAGGTGCCAGTCGAAGTATTAAAACCAGTCAAACCCGAGAATTATGGCACGGAGGTCCTGATCCTGCACGGACCACACAAGGGCCAGCAAGCGAGGGTCAACATGGTGGAGGCGGGCGGCCTCATGGTCGTCACAACAAAACAGTTCACTGTGGACGAGCTTAGCGCCGAGAAGCTTGTGGTCGTTCGTCCTGTTGATTAGTGTGTTTTATCCATGTCATGGACACTGTTGTAATATATCGTCTTGGTATCTGATTATACTGGTACTCTTCTGCATGCAACAATATAATTAAAGTTTAATAACTACAGTACAGCTGCGGTGGAACACTCAAGCTGCATCGTCACGTCAGAGCGACCGCGACAATCAGAGCATGGTACATAGTTACTATGCTACAACGTCAGTTATCATTGGTAAGTCAAAGTTGCCTGCCGTCGCGCGCTCGTCAGGCACTTGCCATGGGTCCCCATGATCATCCTGCGCTTCAGAACTTCGAGCCCTCAGGGATACTAGTCTCCCCAGGCAGAGTAGACAATTCCTTCAACCCTCCGAGTCGTACCTCGGGATGTCCTTGTCTGACGCCCTGGGGCTCTAGTCGCACAGGAACCATGACGCTGACTATCACAGACTTCGATTGGTACGTGCGTCGAGGGGCAAGAAGATGGAGCCTGTCATTGAACGTTTGACTTCGCACCTAGAGGTTAGTTCCTGACCTAAACAAACCGCGAACTTGCCCTATGAAGATGACCGGAATGCCAGCTGGCAGTGAGCCAGGCGGCACTCACTCATTGACATGGGAGTCCAATGTCAATAGCCTCCAACAGGACTTCACGAACGCCTCGCTTCTTTGGTCTCCTGCATAGCAGCTGACTTCCTGTCGTGATGAGAGCGACTGGAAGCAACATATTCCTGCCAGGTTCGTCTTTCCATTGGAGCATAACGATACCTCCTGAGCACGCGTCATCAATGCATTCTTTGCTCGCCAGAGCTAGTACTGCGGCGTCGGCAGTAATATAAAGGATGGAACCTCCTAAGTACCAGATTACAGCAATACTGTTTGGCAGCCCCAATTACCGCCCTCAACTCAGGGCCTCGACACACTCTGATACCGTTACCAGTCAAATATGCCAGGTACTGTGCTGCCTCCTGCCCCTCGTTGGGTACCTGCCCCGTCGACCAAGGCGAACCGTAAGTGCGCGACTCGAGCATCTTGTGTTCCGTTCTTCATTCTCGCCGTTCAGTGGAGTATGCGGACCTCCCGATCATCGACTTCGCAAAATTAGCTAGTCCTGGCGGCAGCGTTTTACTTGCGCAAGAAGTGCACGACGCAATGACGACCGCGGGCTTCTTCTATGTGATCAATCACGGTTATACACAGGCTGAGGTACGCCCGCCACTGGCATGGTCACTCGTATATGAAACTTACTGCGTTTGGCAGACCGAGCGCATGTTCGACATCGGGGACTTTGCCGTCAGTCAGGTATCTGACCAAGAGAAGAAAAACTACGAGGCAAAGATCAAGGAAACAGGATCATACCAAGGATACAAGCCGCGGCAGTATTGGGTATGTCAGCGGCCACTGACACGAGACATTTCCTCACCCAACAGTCGATCCCAGCACATAGACGCAGGCGTACGGGATCAAATTGAGCAGTACAACAGTACGTCTACATTTTCTCGAAGAGCCCCCCGTGTTCATGGTTAGAGTATAGTCCATAGAGATGTTACAAAGAAGCAACACCCAGAAGCGTTGCGGCCGTTTCTACCTGAGATCAGCGATTTCGCGAAGTTCTGTCATTTCAAGATTCTCCACCCTGTGCTTCGGTATATAGCCATTTTGTCTACTCTGAAATTGCTCTGTGACTGTTGCCTAGGCTGCTTGCAACCCGCCTCGAGTTGCCCGAGGACACATTTGTCAACCAATTTCGGTTCGAGGCTGAGGGCGAGACCTGGTGTATGTACAACGCTTGTGCAGTATTTCCGGCTATGACTGACTTTACATTCAGTTCGCTCCATGAAATAGTGCGTTGCATCAATGCTCGTAGTGTACAATAGATTCTCAGCGCTCCCACGACTCTGGCACAGTTTCCCTCTCTCTGCCGACGAGGAAGAAAAGACTAAGAATGTCTGGCTCAAAGGACACACAGGTATTTGATCACTGCCAAATGCGTGAACAGCACGTCTGACGGTAGGCTAGACTCAGTCGGTATCACAATTCTATGGAGCCAGCCCGTTGCCGCTCTGCAAATCATGTCTCTGGATGGGAAGTGGCGTTGGGTTAAGCATATCGACAACGCAGTGGTAAGTCTTAACTGTTGTCTGCCCCGCCGTCGCATTGCATTGTTCATTGAGGTGCCCTTCAAACAAGGTCGTCAATGCCGGTGATGCCATGGAATTTTTGTCAGGCGGATACTACAAGGCCACCATCCACCGCGTGGTCCAGCCCCCTGAGGACCAGCGTGGTTATCCCCGGCTCGGTCTGTTCTACTTCGCTTTGCCAGATGATGATGTCCTCCTTGTCCCTCGCACGGACAGCCCTGTTCTTCAACGCCAAGGCATCAAACGGCGCTTTGAGGACGCGGACGCACCCACAATGGAAGAATGGCGCGTTGGCAAGTCCACTCGTTACGGGCAGGTTCAGAACGAGAAGACGGCAGACGGCCACGAGCAGGACGTGATCCACGGGATCGTCGTGAAACTCTACAATTAGGACGGTTCAGCGCGGGGTTCGTTAGTCATGAGCCTGAGTTCCATTCGCAATCATGAGATTGTTGAGTGCCCTGCAGAATGTCACTTGTACGCTGAGAAACACGAACTAATATGATTGTCCTCGATGAATGCAAAACAGAGATTGTACGAAGTCCCAGGAGTATGATAGCGCTTGATAAACAACTTAAGCCGTGTCCCTAGTGTAGCGCTGTTTACACCGCGGGCAAAGCTAGTGTTATCGTCGCCGAGCATAGGCCGAACATCCATCCACGATGGGAATTGGTTCGGAGGATGTTCTTGACTCCGAAAATTAAAGAACATGTCCATGTTCGTCGCATGTTCTGCAGAAAATATCATATTTAGTGTTTTTCACCGAAGATTCTGTATTTCCGTCAAAGTGTTTTATCCCCGAACATGCTCCGAAACGGTTCTCGTAGTGGACCAAATTTCGAAACATGTTCGGTATTCATCAAATTTACTTTGCGCGCAGTGTTACTCGAGTCCAACGGACTCGTGAGATTCGCACTTCAACATCAATGACGTACATAAAATGGACCTTGATCCCATCAACGATTCGATCTCCGATCTCACGCCTCGGGTGTCCGACCGGAGGACTAAGTAGTGTCCACTCGGACAGAACAGCTTGTCTCTTCTTGCAGCATAGGCACGTAAAGCTGAGACCACTGCTCAGAATCGGCGATGTCGCAAACATTCCTCGACTTACCACTAGAGCTTCTCCCTGTGATTATGCAACAGTTTGTTCGGCCAAGCCACTTCGCTGCACTGTGTCTCGTCAACAAACCATTTTATACGTTTGCTGTGCCATACCTGTATGAGAGAGCGTTTATATATGCCTGGAACAAAGAGGCGAAGGCGAAGGTGAGCTGCATCTTTGAGGCAGTGCCGTCAAGGGTGCCTACGAGTTGCTGTGGATGCATAGGTGGTCAAGTTGTTTCGGACGCTCAGTTCGTGTCATCACCTGGCTAAGCATGTCCAGCGACTTGGTGAGCAGTCCAGCACACATACGATTCGAATACAACGTCTGTCTCTTCTGTGTCGCACTCCGACCTCCACCACAGGCTAACTTTGTACCCCCCAGAAATCAGAGACTTCCCGAAGTCCTTCTACGTCGCCGAGAACGAGGCGACCCTCCAGCTCTGCCTCTTAGGGATCAAGAACTGCGCTAACCTCCGCTCATGCACCTGGACTCGCGACGGCTCGCTCACGACTGAGATTCTTGAGGCACTCGTCTCGGTCGCGCACCTCGAAGAGCTCGAGATCAACGGCAACCATGAGAATCACTACGATCCCTGGGTGCTTCGGAAGTTCACTCGTCTGCGGCGCATATCCCTGATCATGCCGCGACATGCAGTCATCGACGTGTTGCCTACGTGGACTGGGGCTACTAGAAACACGCTGAGGCATTTGACCATCTTGTGTAAGGTGAGCTAGAGTTCGTATGTGTATAGTGTGGTGCTGATGGGGTCAATGGGCCAGACGCCTGGATCGGTCAACGATGCAACCTTGCAAGACATGGCGCCAAACCTGCAGAATTTAGAACGTCTCTATATCGCTGGGTGTGTCAAGGTAACGGACCGCGGCGTCTGGGCGATACTATCCGGCAACACACACGGCCTGCTCTCGTTGGGTATGGAGGGTCTTTCGCCGTCCTTCGTACGCAAGCCACATGTTTTGGCGGGAGTCTGACTTTTGACTCGGCGCGCGTGTGAACACAGGACATGGCTAACTTCAGCGAGCTGTGCACGAGGCACAACGCGCTTTTACGCCTGCGCTCGATAACACTGACGATCAATGGTGCACCGACATGGAAGAAGGACGTTCTTGATCTGCTACACCCTGCGCCGCTTGAGCAGTTCCACATTTCGACGATCGGGGGGAACGTAGGACCAGCGCTGGGCGAGGAATTCTGCAATGCGATCGTGGATCGGCACAGAGCGCGCTTGATCCGCTTCAGTGTGCACAGGTTGAAAATGAACCTAGCAAGCGTCGACTACATCTGCAGAAAGTGCGAGCGGCTGGAACAGCTGTTCGTCGTAGTTGAACAGGGATCACTAGTACGTGTTACCTCGCTTCCAACGTCACGCTAAGAGTTCACCGATATGTGTAGAGCAAGCTAGGCCCAATCCTGGCACAAGCGAAGACCCTGCGCGCGGTGCATGTGAACCGGCCACTTGATCTCGGTTCGGAGGACGTACCCATGATCGCACGGGATCATATCCTGAGCATCGTCAAACAGAGTGGGCCAAACCTCATGCAGTTTGGTTACAACACGCGTGTCTTCCAGGTGCGCACGCTGACGTCCTGTCCATGTCGAATACACACGCTGATCGTGACCGATGAGCTAGGTCGAGCGGGCTGTACACAGGAATAAGGACGGACCGCTGGAGGTGGAAACGCGGTTGGGTCAGTATGAGAGCCCAGAAGTTCCAGAACAGTTCCTCGTCGTCCGCACCTGAGCATCGCTTTCAACTCGGGCTCGCTACAGTGTATAGCGTTGCATCTCGAACTCTCCACATAACTTTGTCCTATTGATTCTATCTCGAAGCTATTCGCTAGCAGCGAAGACGTTTGCAGGCTCGACCAGATTACTGAAGACTGCATACGTTTGACGTCAGATACTGTGACGGTATGTGACAAGTTCGTGACGCTCCTAGTCGCCTGGCGTCACCTCGACGCGGAGATCATCGCAAGCAACGTGCGCTGCAACGAAGGTTCAACGGAGTTCGCAATGTCGGGAATCCGTCAAACTGAAACTGAAACCGATGGGGAGAATAGCATCTTTGCTACCTAGTCGGTCCGGAGAGTGAACGGGGCAGAACACGACGCGATGGCGGACGATAGGGACGCGTGACATAACGCGTCTGTCACATGCATCACAGTGCCGATGACGAGGTAGATTAGATCGCCTGTGGATCGCCTGCTATAAAGGCTGCCACAGCCGAGTGTAGTCGACAACGCATCCTCCCATCGCTCACTTGCACTCATCATGTCGTTCCAAGTCAAAGAGATTACGACCAAGCCGTTTGACGGCCAGAAGCCGGGAACGTCTGGCTTGCGGAAGCGGTAAGTACTGTATTGGATCGTGGGGCGACGCGTCGGGGTGTCCTGGGTTGCTGCTACTACCTGGCGATGAGAGGCTGGTGACTATGGGAGAGGAGTGTAAGGTTTGCTTGCCGGGCTGTGAGCGTGAAACGACCTGGGCTGGGCACGCCTAGCCAGTGGTCGTTGTGAACGTCCACGAGACGCTCAATGAATGATGCTCTGAGTAGCCTTGACGCCGATGTCAGATTCGCGGAGAAGGCCCGCTTCCAAGCAGCGGTCCGCTAAGCCCTGTTACGGGCTCATTGTTGTTGTTTAGGACCCACGTCGTGCAGTTCTACGATCGGGCTTCACTGAAAATGATACTAATGATGATCGAATAGAGTGAAGGTCTTCCAGCAGGAGGTATGTTTCAAACGCGTCTCACCTTGTGGCCGATGATTGACTGGAGTAGCACTACACAGAGAACTTCATCCAGGCCATCTTCGACTCCATCGAGCCGAAGGGCATGACCCTCGTCATCGGTGGTGATGGCCGTTTCTACAGTCCCGAGACAGCGCAGTTGATCCTCAAGATCGGCGCTGCCAATGGTGTCGCGAAGTTCATCGTCGGAAAGGATGTTATCCTGTCCACCCCTGCCGCATCGAACGTCATCCGGAAGTACAAGGCGAATGGTGGTATCCTGCTCACCGCATCACACAATCCCGGTGGACCGAACAACGATTTCGGAATCAAGTACAACGTCTCGAACGGTGGGCCCGCGCCGGAGAACGTCACGAACAAGATCTTCGAGAAGAGCAAGACCATCTCGTCGTACAAGGTGCTCGAGCTCCCGGCCGCGGATCTGAGCAAGATTGGCACGTTTAAATACGGCCCGGCGGAGGTGCAAGTCATTGACTCGGTCAAGGATTACCTCGAGATGCTGGAGGAGATCTTCGACTTCCCGCTCATCAAGAGCTTCCTCGTCGAGAAGGCGGACACTTTCAGCGTCCTCTTCGACGGCCTGCATGGTGTCACTGGCCCGTACGGTCGCGCGATCTTCGTCGAGACCCTCGGCCTACCCTCGTCGTCCGTGCAGAACGACAAGCCGCTGCCCGACTTCGGTGGCGGACACCCCGATCCGAACTTGACCTACGCGCATGACCTGGTAGAGCGTGTCGAGCGCGATAACATCACCTTTGGCGCGGCCAGCGATGGTGATGGTGACCGTAACATGATCTACGGCAAGGGCGCGTTCGTCACACCGAGTGACAGTGTTGCCATCATCGCCGACTGGGCGGAGGCGATTCCGTACTTCAAGAAGGGTGGCGTTAAGGGTCTCGCGCGCAGTATGCCGACAAGTGCGCAAATTGACTACGTGGCAAAGAAGAAGGGCCTTGAGTGCCATGTCGTCCCGACTGGTAAGTTTCAAGACAAACGCAGTGCCGACCAGTCTGATCTTGGAGCAATCTACAGGCTGGAAGTTCTTCGGTAATCTCATGGACGCTGGTCGTCTTTCCATTTGTGGTGAGGAGTCCTTCGGTACCGGCTCGGACCACATCCGGGAGAAGGACGGTGTCTGGGCTATCGTCGGTAAGTATCGCTCCCGATGAAAACGCGAGCTATGTCCTGACAGCCTTACAGCATGGCTCAACATCCTCGCGTACGCGAACAAGCAGTCGCCAAACGAGCTGATCGGCATCAACGAGCTGCTGCAGAAGCACTACGCCGTGTACGGCCGCTCCTTTTTCTCGCGGTACGATTACGAGGAGGTCGCGTCCGACGGCGCGCAGAAGCTCGTCGACAAGCTGAACGTGCACATCGCCAAGGGCGACCTCGCGGGCACGACGCACTCATCCGCGTCGACGGGCCAGACATTCGTCGTTAAGGATGCGTACAACTTCGACTACACCGACCCGATTGACCACAGCGTGTCGAAGAACCAGGGCCAGGTCGTCCGCTTCGAGGACGGCTCTCGCGTTGTGTTCCGCCTCAGCGGGACCGGCAGCCAGGGCGCGACTGTCCGCATGTACGTCGAGCGCTACGTCGCCGCGGACAAGGGCAAGGCGGAGCTCAGCAAGCCCACGAAGGAGGGCCTGCAGGGCTTGATCGAGGTTGCGCTGCAGCTGAGCAGCCTCAAGGAGTTCCTGCATCGCGATGAGCCGACTGTCATCACGTAAAAGCGGGTGATAACGGCGAGACGGGATTTAATTACTGGGGAGAAGGAAGTTTAATGTAGCAATATCTTTGTACGCAGCCAGCAAGATCGAACGGGAATAGAATGCTCCGCTTTGGTTGGATGGCGCATCTCTCTGACCCAACACAAAGGTTAATCAACGCTGGCGACGTGTAATTGATTGGGTCTGCAGAGCGATTGCTACTGTACAGTCTGCCTTCGACGGTTTTAGTTACGAGAAAGGCGTAACTTCTTGTCTGATGCCTCAGTTGTAATACCTCACAAGGACGCCATTGATCATCTCCTGCTCGTGGCCGTCAGACCTCTTCTCAAGCTGCGTCTGGCCTATCCGACTAGCCCTCTCCACGCGCCACTGTCCCATGGTGGGTGCATCTGTGTTTTCGAAGCACCGCTTGATGCCTTGCCTTTGAAGAACAGGGCTCTCGGTGTGAGGCACAAGGAGGACGTCGTCATCCGGCATGGTGAAGTAATACAGGCCAAGTCGAGGGTAGCCGCGCTGATCTTCTGGAGGCTGGACTACGCGGTGGATGGTCGCCTTGTAGTACCCACCGGACAGGTACTCCATGGCATCGCCGGCATTGACAACCTTGTTTGTTGATCAGGAATGAGGCGATGCTCAGGCGGGGCAGACGACAGTTAAGACTTACTACTGCGTTGTCAATGTGTTTAACCCATCGCCACTTCCCGTCCGGGGACATGACTTGGAGAGCGGCAACCGGCTGGCTCCAGAGAATGGTGACGCCAACATAGTCTATCGTACTGTACGTTATGTCGACATTTCGACTCTAATGCAGGTCACGTACCTGTGTGCCCCTTGAGCCATACGTTCTTCGTCCTCTCCTCGTCGTCCGCAGAACGCGGATAACTGTGAGCACTCTGAGATCAGGCTGTAATACTGAACCTGTGCGTCGCTCACTATTTCATGGAACGGACTGAATACGTGTCAGCAGCGCTCAAGTAGCGCACGGAAGCAAGACGCACACCAAGTATCACCCTCTGCGTCGAGATTGAACTGGTTGACGAACGCGTTCTCCGGTAATTCGAGTTGAATGGCAAGTAGTCTAGACGTAACGGTGTAACTATGAGTAGCAAATATCGGAAGATGACATACCGAAGCAAAGGATGAAGAATGCCGAAGTGGCAGAACCGTATGAACTCCTGGATTTCGGGCAAGAACGGTCGCAGGGTTTCCGGGTGCTGCTTCTTTGTAACGTCGCGAGTGACTACCCAGACAGTCGGCGTTGGTCCACGAATACAAGCAGTGCAAACGTACTATTGTAGTTCTCGATCTGGTCCCGCACGCCCGCGTCGACGTGCTGAAGAACGGGATCAGGCAGGATAAAGCGCCTGCTAACGTTGGCGTACCCAGTACTGCCGTAACTTGTAGCCCTGGTATGTGCCTAGTTCCTTGACGTTGCACTCGTAGGCTTTTTTCTCCTGGTCGGACACCTGACTGAATGGGACATCCGCGATGTCGAACATACGGTCCGTCTGTCATAGTGAACAGAAATCAGAGTCTGGTAAGTAGTCCTACGAAGACGCGGGCGCGCCTGAGCTTGCGTATGGCCATGGTTGATCACGTATAGAAGGCCGGACGTCGTCATCGCATCGTGTACTTCCTTCGCCAATATCGCGTTGCCCCCGGGGCTGGAGAGCTTTGCGAAGTCGATAATGGGTAGGTCCGCATAGTCAACTAGTTCGCAGCTGTGAAACATCCATTGTAGAGATGTCTGCTGCGTACTCACGATCTGCTTTCGTGGGCGGGGCAGGGACCCACCGGGGCGCTGATGGAATGACAGTACCAGGCATTTTCGATACCAGCTAATGTATCGCTCTTTGGCGTGAGCGATTGGGAGATGTCAGGCATCAAGCGTGCTGTCTTATATGCCTCAAAACCACTACTCCAAAGAAGAGAGAGATACCTGGAGATTAGGAGGAAGTCTATCGCTCCACTTGATAGGTGGATTCACGGGGTTCCTTGTCTCCATCGGCTTCTGAGGTGATAAGAGGTCAGCTGGAGATTCAGAATGAAGTGGGCGGATTATGTGTGAGCTCAGAGTCAATTGCGCATGCAATCGCTGAGACTTCCGTGCCAGATAGTCGTCGAGGGTTTGACTTCAGCCTATAACTATCAGAGTTGCGTTCACCACACGGGCAGTGAATATCTGACTCCTGTTGGAGACAAAGTGAGTAGAATAGTCACCTTCGGGGTCGCATCTCCCTGAACCGTCAGCAGGGACTCTAGAGACGACGTTTTCGGCTGCTAGACCTCGCGCCAATATCCTGGCGCAGCGGCCCTCAAAAGACTGAGGGGCATTGAGTTCATAGTGTAATTTGAGAGTTGAAATACCTCGTGCTTCCATACCAGCCCACGAACCTGGCCTTCGTGAAGCCACCGTGGGACCCCTCTGCCAGAAGCCCATCTCCTGAGAGTCTAGAGAATGTTAATATTGTAATAGTACCCTCAAACCTTCTGCACCGCTGACTGCGGGGTTCCTTGTGGATCCGTGCACAATAGTGGCGATCCTTCGCAGCGCAGTACTTACTAACCCAATAATGGATCAACATACACTGGTTCAATTTTGGTCCTGTTTATGACGCGTCATATTGAGGTTTATGCAAATCGCTAGGGCAGAGAAGAGGCGTTCCGTATGAGCATCGCGGTACAGTGAACGCCACATAGTACTATGATGTCCAACTCGACGTCGCGCATAAGCGCTAGCGTGGTACACCGGGGGCAAATCAGATTTTATCGACTCCGAACATGCCCGTTACTGGCTCTCCACCGCCGCCACTCTTCTCAGCATGTTCGGAGTCGATAAAATCTGATTTGCCCCCGGTGGTACTATGTACCGCTGGAGCTGTTCACAGGGAGGTGAGTATGTTGACCGTTGAAGTGCCTTGTAAAGATCAAAAATTCAATGCCCCGTGGCTGAGTTGGTCACAGCGTCCGACTGTTACGGTTCAGACAATCGGAAGGTCGTGAGTTCGAGCCTCACCGGGGCAGAAGTGATTTTCTTGCTGGACTCTGGCAGCTCTTCATGTACTCTTGTGCATAACGCAGCTGGATATGCGCGTTGGTTCGAGGGTGCAACGCTTTATTCCGCGAGTGTGCTCCAGTAACGCGTAGATGGTGTGCAGAGGGAATGAGGCATCGGAGCGGATCGAGACGGCGCCTCGTGGCTGGACATGTCGAGGCACATGGATTGGTTCCGTAGATGTTGAACTTCGCCGCAACTTCGCGTGCACCCTCGCCTTTCTTCTCCTTACTCCCATTCCACCCTGCTCTGTTCTCGACTGTGAACTCAGATGTCTGGAAAATCGACCCCAGCCAGTCAAGCGAGGTGCGCCCGATCTTCTTTAAACCCGTATAGATCATGGTGTTGATCCATTCTGTCTACTAGGTATATCAATGACTTCAGCAAAGCTCTCGCTTCCGAAGTGCGCATTCTGCTGCAGGAAGTCGGCAAGCTGCGGGATGAGCGTAGGCAATTGCAATAGTGCGTGATCTCATCCGAGTGCCAGGCTGCTCGTGCTAATCACTCTATTGCCGCACGATCGCTCGGGCATCGTCGCGCCGCTGCAGTGAGATCGCAGAGCTCATGAGTGTGAAGTCGAAGCACGGCGCCGGAGGAGAGTATACAGCCGACTGGCGACCACCCGTCAGTACTTTCTTCGCCTCGTTGCCACCATACCCCGTGCTTGACGCGTCTCCCTTCAGCCCGTCGAAGATCAGCCGCCGCCTCCGCCCGCCGTTGAGCCGCCACCGCCATCGCAGGCTGGTGACGCACCTGCACGCCCCGCATGGCGCACCGTCAACGTCCGCCAGGAGCGTCGGCAGAAGGCGAAGGCGAAGGCACTGCCCCCGCCCCAGGCTGCCCCTGCGCCCGTTCCAGAGCCGCCGACGCCGAACCTGCCTGCGTGGGCGCAATGGAAACGTGCGTAGTTCATTTGGGCTGTATGAGGGGCTGATATTGACGACGATGACGTCTCCGCAACGTTGTTTCCGCGATGTAAAGCGAATCCGCTCCTCTCGCCTCAGCCTATCCCCGGAACGGCTGCCTCTCCTTTGCCCACTGAGATGGCGCCACCTCGCATGGGTCTCTTTGGCACGTACCCCTCATTCGATAATGCGTGTTGCCTCTCAGACCTCCCTTTAGGTCCTCCCTCCCCACCACCGAAGTAAACCGTCCTGCTCATAATACGGATCGGGGCCCGATCGGTGGCGCGCCATAGTGTTTCCCGCCTATTTCTCTCCTAATTGCAGCTATCATTACACAATTCAGTTCTCGCTTTCCGCCCCCTTCCACTCTCAAGATCCATCCAGTGTTGTAGCACCTCGCTATGCCATCGAAACGAAACGTCGACGAACTTCATGTCTGCCATCTATTGATCGATCTAACGCCGTCAGGGCCCGATAATATGTTGAACTAGGATGTTGGTTGTAGTATTGATTGTGGCATATATGTATGTGCGGTGAATGCTGCGAGATGGCGGTGGGGAAATATGCGAGTAAGTGGCTACTGGTATAGTACAGTAGTGGATTGTAGGCGTGTCGTACGATGAGCATCGATAAGAAGCATATTCGAAGGGATCTTGGTTTGAGAGCAGAGTCCGGTACTCCGATGTGATGTTGTACAGTTGGATGGTGATTCTACTGCGTTTCATTAATATTGCAACCGGGATGGATGGCGAGGCACGCGCCACGGGACCGTCTACATGTCTAGGATGTCCAGCTTGACGAAGAGTGTAGAGAAGAGGTACTGCGACAGTTGTGCGTCGTGGAGAGGAAGATGTCGGTAGCCTTCACACCTTACTAGTGAGTCACACATTTCTTGCGCCCGTACCATTACAGAACTCACCCATATTCAAGCTGCCCAAGCTTGCGCAATACACTGCCAGTGGCTCCTCGTCCACCAGACCCTCCTGCTTCACTGCGAAGCGCACAAACACTAGGTCGTGCATCTCGCCCACGACGTCGAACGGGATGCTCAGCTGCTGCTCCCACACCGGGTTGAATCCGTTATTCTTCACGACTCCCGTCCGCTGTACGACCGTCCGCGCGGGCTTCGTCGGCGAAGGCTGGTCCTTCGCACTCACAGGCGCCGCATCCAGCGACGCGCGGCGTGAGGGCGGGACCTCGGGCCAGTCGGGGATGTGCAGCGACACCTCGACAAACGGGTCGACCGTGGAGCGGTCGGTGACGTCCCGCCCGGACGAGTCCTTAGGTCGTGGTAGCTGCTGTGCGGAGATGATGATGACTTCGAGGCAATGGTTGTTATGTCTCCTGAGAAGCTGTTTGTCCCCTTCCAAACGCAATGCTAAGGGCTTGAGGACATAGCCGGCGCGCCCGTTGCGCTGGAACATCGCACGGTTGATCATGTAGCCCAGGTCTGTGGGAGCTCTTCAGTCATCATGTATGCAGAAACCATACGCTGACACAACTGACCGAACGTCTGCCAATTGATTGCAACCAGCTGACACCCCGCGGACCAGAATCGATGAGGCTCAAAGTTCGTCGAGCCGATGCGCGTGCCCTTTGGGTAGATCCTGACGAGGTGAGTCCGGTTGTGCTTGATCAAGTCCAGCATTCCCTGCTTCATGAGTCGGTTTGACGTCCCTTCAGATAGCGAGAACAGGTGTTCCGGTGCGTAGACTTCCTTCTTGTTCAAGCCACGACATTTCACTCCAACGGTGTAGACAAGAAGAGCGACCAGGGAAAGCGACATCCTCACCTTCTGCGGAGGTTGGTAAGTTGGAGGCAACTGGCGTGCATCCGCTCGTGGAGAACCCCCAAGAACTGCACGAGCTTTCTTGAGCTCGGATTTAAGGTCTAGAAAATGCGTTCAATCAGTACAAAAACAGAGGTTCGTGTGGTGGGGCATACCCTTCCTATACGTATTCCGCCATTCCTTCAACTCTTCCAGCTCTGAGGCAGATGAAGTCTCCGTCGAGGACGTCTCAGCGTCAACCACGATCTCCTTCTCCTGCAAGCTGCTCTTATCTGTAACGAACAGGTTCTTCGCCTACAAACGAATGCTTCATGACCGGCGAACCCAGAACAGTGAATGTCAGCACACCTTCAACAAGATACAGCCCTTCAGATCTTCTGGGCTTGGTAGCGCCTCTAGCCTCGGCCTCCCGTCCACCGGTGCACTCATCAACGCATCTCCGAATTCTTCCTGCATGATCTTTGCGATGAGGTCCTGTTGTGGAAGCGAGCAGTGCACCTCCGCCGAGATGATGATCGGATACGGCGACGCGACGAAGGCATACTTGTTGATGGCAGCGCAGGCGTCACGCAGCGAGACCTTCGAGACGAGCGTGTGCTTGTGATATACCACAGGCTCAACATCACCGTCATAGATGTCGACTTCGATGGACAGCGCGTGAATATGCAGCATTCATACAGCATGCGAGACATTACACTCACGCTCGACACTCCTGCAGCTGTGTAAGAGCGCTCGTATATAGCCCTCGATTGTGCTCTCGCCCACGAGCTGGTGACCGACGAGGTACGTGTTGTGCGACGAGGAGACGTAGTAATCCGGCAGAGAGTGTGTCATGTCATGGTAGATCTTCCCGTGTTGGTCCGCGAAGGCTGAGTTGTCTGTGGACAACAGGAAGGTGGTGAAGCCCTTCAAGGACATCACTGCCGTCTCAATCGTGAGCCCCTGAGCCGAATTTGACGTCAAAATGCTAGAAGAAGGCGTCCCGATGGAAGATGGGGGACGGGGCGAACCACCTGTCGGATCGGTGTGTCCCCGTGAGGGGTCAACTTCCCTGATCACGGATGTTGACTGGGCAGCCAACTCCAGGGTGTTCCGGGCGGGCGACGAGGGTGGAGAGAAGCCTCGTCCTTCAGGCGAAGAAGCATACCGAAGGAAAATGCGCTGAAGCTCGGTTGCACTCAGCGATGACTGGGGGCAGTAGTCAATGTCATGGATCTCATATCAGCTACATGACGCACCTTCTGACATGTACGCATGAACTGCTCGAACGCTTCATACGCGATTGTTCCCCCGAAACCTCCTGCGATCCTTTCATATAGGCTGTCTATCTCGGGCCGTGCCTTCAACGCCTTGACGAAGCGCTGGAAATCGGAGAAGTCGAGGTAACCTCGGCCTTGGGCGTCAGCCTCCTGTCGTACAAGAACCATGAGGACGAGGTTACGTAGCAGAATATATGCATATACCGACCTTGAATCTACGCAGCAAATCATCAGTGCTCGGGTTGATATTCAGCCTCCTACACATGCGTTCGACCTCCTCAAACTCCAGCCTCTGGTCTGTCCCAGAGTCCCCCTTCCAAAATTGCTTCTCCCAAACAGCCTGGCGGACTTCCGTATACCCCAGACCACTCATGAGCTTCTGTCGGATCGCGTACAGTCTGCGCAGCATAAGGTCCCACATCTGGAAAACGTCTCGAGTCGCCGCGAGTAGGTGCAGTGTCTTGTAGCGCCCATCGAGCACGTAGACGATGGTGAGCCATCGGTCCTCAAACGAGGGTGCAATCTGGAACTGCTGGCGGTAGTAACGCGCATCCGCGCCTTCCCGCAGTTCCTTAATGTTCTCAATGGGAACTGACATTCGTGACTCGTTAGGGGGATACCGAGCTGTGTAACGGACGGCTCACTAATGCGCAGCTTCTTTGATTGCCAGACGATCTGGCCCTGGTCAGGGTCTAGTTTGAATATGTACCGTTTCTGCTTCTTTGCGGACACCTTTAACATCGGGACGCCCAGTTGCAGAAGCTGAGGGACAGTTACATCTAGCATCGACGAGTCTTGTGCAACGGGAGTTGCCTCCTCATCTTGTGGGGCAGCAGCGTCCGGCGCAGGGCCCGCCTGAGGTCCCTCGTTCGGAGGTGAGGCTGATAGCTGAACGGTGACTGAGGAAGCGCCTAAGGAAGGTCGACGCCGGTCGTGCGGCGAGAGTGAGCGCATGGGCTCGGTATTGCTATGATTTACAATTGGCCTGGATGAATGCACCTCTGACTGTGAACGATGTTGTCGTCTCGCCTTATCGGTCCACAGTTCGGTGGGCCCGTTGATGTCTGGGACGAGCTGGTAGTCGGAAAGCGACTCGCGCGACCGCGACGAGCGAGAGCTTGACGCCGAGCTGGCTCGCCGCGCGAAGCGATGTGCACGAGCCATCTGCGTGTCCTTCACCTCGCGTAACTTCCTCCGAATGGACCCGCCAATCCCTGCGAAACATTGGCTCTGATAACCGTATGTAAATGACCTGCGCACGCACCTTCAGGAGTTCTACCTCTATTCAGACCAGGGCTCCCGGGACTCCCAGGCTCCTGCAGCTGCTGCTCGCGTGCGCTAGGCGGGGGACTGTCGGCTTGCGACATGGTTATTCCTGTCTGTCTTGTCCAAGACGAGGATGTCTAGAGTAGTGGGATTTGTTGCAATCTTTATAATAAGCCTCGCACTCTGATTGTGCTGCGGTGCCTTGGACAATGAGTGTGACTGAAGCCTATGAAGCATGATGCACGCGTATCATTATCCGGAGGTCCGTCCGAGGGCGCTGTTGCTGTGATGAGGCGGAGCAGTCCGACGAAACTTCCCTGCGATCTAAGGTGAATGTCAAGTGAACCCAGCTGCATGCAGCACAGGTCGTGCGAGCTCCCCCCTGCTGTGAAAGCGCCCAAGAGGGAGGCCCTACTTATCATAATAGCTAATAACATTCAAATATTCGCCGGGCTTGGTGGAAAGATAGGATGACAGTCTAGAGCGTGAACAACCATGACGATGACATACCACTAAGACAGAACACGTCGTTCGTAGAGGAATATAGACTAGTAATAATGTATAGGCATGTGCAATGGATATGTATGACAGGGCGACCACTCGGACGCTCATAACAGTACGGGTGTTACGTAGGATGCCAGACTGAAGCTACTGTACAGACACACATTGAATCCTTGACTGATCGCGAGCAGGATGCAATTGAAACCACAAAGATCCGAGCAAAATCAACACTTGATGAAGTTTCCAACGATCAATGTCGGAATCCCGTATGGGTCACGCCGGATGGTAAACGAGAAACAACAACTTATAAAGCCCTCCTCACTCGGCGAGTCGTCCTTTGGCTTGCCACGAGACGGCGTCATAGAACCAGATGATGGTAGGAGGGGCTTATACCGCAGCACGCAGGAAGTAAGCACTGCTTTTTGATTGGAGTCGAAGGCGACGTTGCCATATTTCTGCAAGTAGTGTCAGGCAGTGGCTAGATTTGAGAGCAGAAGTCTGCTTGCCTCCCAGTAGTTGACAGCCGAGTCTTCCGCCATGAGCTCGTATATACATAACCGACCCTGTGACGAGTGCACGTCAGCTTCAGGTGTCTGTTTCGCCAGGGCGGGAAGGATTACATCACGCAGCATGTATCCATCTACACCGACGAGTTCGGCGAATTCGCGATTGGCTTTGTATATCTCGCCTGTACGTCGCCACAGACACGCTGGAATCGCCATTGCGGAGAACACACGATCATAGTCGAGTAGTAACCGCTCGAAAGCTTCTTCGATGAACACAAGGTCCTGTTATGCAATGTCAGCCATGGTGACCACACGGTGATGTCACCACAGCATCACATACAATATCTGTCAATGATTCGGACTGCGCTATTGCTCGGAACTTCGGGCGGAGGACAGATAACGGTTGCAAGATCTTCTGTTTAGACTCCAACGAGACACTGCGACAGTTGTTGAGTCTCCATGGAGGAAGTCAACGACAAGGGCGCACTTTCGATCCATCCAGCGTGACAGACGCGCGTAGCCCTTCACGTAGTTGTAGGGCTTCAGCAAGCCGGCTTCGTACTTGCTACGGATGACCATATTCAGGCGCTCGTTGCGCGAACCTGACGCTTGATCTGCAGCAGTAAGGAAGAACTTCTCTGTCTTTGTTGCTGCGGGAAGCACGACTGGCGCAGGTTCTGCCGGAGGTTTCTCCGGGGCGGGCGGGGGTAAGGCCTCCGCTGAACCCGAGGGTTGAGGAGAGGTTATATATGGGTTGTCGACACCGAGAGACACGGAGTTGCCATAGGGTGTTGGTGACATCAACGACGGGTTGACGCCTGGGGGCTGGCCAAAGAACGACCCGTCGTCTAATGATTCAAGGAAATCTCTACAAGTATGGATGAGGGTCTATCGGGGAGAATCGTGGAAACGGCAAAACGTACGAAAGAACCGAGAACTCGTTCATCGCGTCGGGCGGATACAGGAACGCGCCTTGGGCCATGCTCATTCCCATGCCGGGCCACCCTGAGTTCATCGGTGCAGCAGCCATCGGTGGTGGAGGTGCGAACTGGGGACCTAGCCATGACTCAGCTTCGGTACACAGCGGGTGTATGCCATTGCAAATTCACATACCAGGCAGTGTCCTCGTAGTGTCCGCGGCGGGATTCGGTATTGAGGTAGAGGGACTCGCGAGCGCGGGAGCCTTCTCTTTGCCCGCTGAGCGCCGCTCGTCGTGGCAGAGATGTCCTATTTCGCGTTTAATGCTGCGCCGATCCCGATTTCCGATGAGTATCGCCGCGCAGGCGGAGTCATAAAAGTGCGCACCAGCGCTGGCAGGGACGGCCCTCGTCGCAGGTCATATGGCTGCGACGGCAGTAGAGGCAGGCATGGTTGACCTTGCGGCGTTTGGGGCCTTTCTTCTTCTTTCCCGAGCCGTCCTGGTCGTGCTCGCCGTTTGCAGTAGTGTCGAAATGGTGCTGCTCGGTCGAGGCGGAATCAGGAGTGGGGGTTTCGGCGTGGGCCGGATCGTTCGCAAAGCTCGACATGGTATGAAGTCGGGAGTGCTCGGTCGAGTGCGCAAGTCCATCCTTGGCGGTCTCACCCGAGCTTAGTAACTTTGTTATCAGTCCTTGTACACTATACTGACTTACGTACAAAGAAACTTAATCCAAATTGTTATCTCTAACTAACATTATGTAATCGAAGTCTCGACCATCGTATCGTCTCCAACGACCTCAGTACATACAGTAACTTCTGAATTTGTTCTCGCGATACCACTGGAATCGTCGATATTCCTGCTGCAGATGATCCTTGTTTATTGTCTCCCCGGTCAACCGAGTTATGTGAATGATAGCCTGGCAGGGATGGCACAGGAATTACAAGCGCATCCCTCCAGTTGGTCTAGAAGGTCATTCTTTTGGGATTATGCTTCCGAGTCATGATTCTGAGAAGAGACCGGGACGGCTTGGTGATGGTCCGGAGTCCTGATGCGCTAACTTTGCGCTGCTGCCAGGTACCGTACCTTTACGTTCGTATCTTCATCGCTCTCTACACAGGCTGGTAGACCTCACCTCACGGCCGTGGACTGCTCCTGGAAGAGTTGAATCGTAAGTAGCAAAAGTATGGCAATGGCCTGGTGACATCGATGCCCTAGCTCATACTCACCGTGTAAGTCGTACCATGATTACTCAGCAGAGCGGAGACGTGATCCTGGTAGAATCGTACGTATCGTACGTTCAGCAAATTCGGGCGATAAGGATGTACTTGCGACATCCTCCGAATGTGTCGACGGTACGCCACGCAATACTCCCTGAAACTCGGACCATCTCTTGTGCTGACAAGTTGTCACAGGATGAGCGCACCTGGGCGGCTCAGCTCAGTATGTACTAATGCAAGTGTTATAGGCTCCTGATTCGTTCATGACATATCGGAGGAAAGAGGGCAAGCGGTGTAGGAGCGGCTTTAGTTCCGGGAGCATTCCGTAATGAGAGGACAGTATCAGGTATGCTGTGCTGTCTTTCACTGATGTTAGTAAGCTTAATATATGCCTTTGCATGATTACTGCTCGTCCTTCAATGGGCCTGCTGTACAATATGGGGACGGATATTGTGACTTCAATGATCATGGCTGATCTCTAACAAACTCTCATGCAGTACGGCATCTAAGGGCGAGCACTCTGCATTGCTCTATTGCGAGCTGCTACCTGCATAATTACATGGCTTGCACCTCAATTCCGTCTGCGCCTGAGGTGAGCCGTCTGCTCACGACATCTTCCGGCACTCATTTTGCGTATTTGCAGAAATGGTGCGACTGGATTAACACACTTGTCGTAACTTAGTCTCCGTTGCCAAACAAGCAGGGCGACGAGCGTTGCACGAGTCGGATTGTCACCGCTTACGATGCTCCCGCCGCATCGTTAGCTTCCGGCTTGTTCAGGCACATCACGGAGAAATGGTGGTCACACTGACACTTTGGTTGGTCACTTAAGTAAGTATCGTAAGGGCACAGTCTCCGAGTCGGAAAACATGGGTAGTCAATGTCACGGGCTGTCAGTGTTGGCTGCATTGACAATATCGCTCGAAATGCGGGCATCTACGATGTGGGTTATAAGGCTTCTGCGCTCTGGCCATTTTTTAAATAAAAAAAATCCCGCACGAAAGGCAGCTCTTGGGCTTGTAGATATTGTCAGTTAAAGAAAGACTCGGGGGGGCGTATGGTCGACTCCGCTCTGCACGTCAGGCTCGTATGGGCACAAGTATCTACCGAGGTGCTGTGATACAACACCATCCCTGCTCGTCCGTATGTATAAGTGGCGGCTGATGGACGCAGCTGTTCATGCCAACTCTAGTCAAGATCCCCGATTAAATGTAGGGAAGCCTGAATCGCATCCGGACAGAGTCGTCCATTTGGTTGGGGGGCTTATTCCTGTAGCCATCCGGACAAAAACAGCGCGTCGCGCGACCGATGCCTGGGCAAACATCAGGACATGTGTCGTCCTGGTCACACAAAGCCTCAGCAACATCCAAAGCCTCATGTCCAGACAATCCGGGCCAAAAATCGAGCCTTTTATCCAAACACAGAGGCCCACTTTCCGACGGCGAGGGATCAGGGTTCCCCGCATATAACCAGGGGTCCTCTCCAGCCGCTGTCCATGACACTCACGTGAAGGGTTCGTGTCGAATACATTAGTTCATGCGCGTGTAGTTTGCATGGCGAGTGAACCTATATATAAAGGTCGGCCAATTCATCTGGCCTGGGCATGCGGCAAGTGCATCAATCGAAAACTTTGAGTGGATGCCATGTCGCCCTACATCTACATATGTCGCAACTTTCTTTCTCAGTTATCAATGCCCAGGAATAGCAATGACATTTTGATGCAAATCTGACAAGCACTTGTCAAATGTAATGCAACGCC
>KV429137.1:0-60731 GCA_001632345.1 Daedalea quercina L-15889
CCCCTTGCCCTATAGCCTATACCTTTGGGTTAGGGTTTGCGCTAACGCAGGGTGTTACGCTCCGCGTAACAGGGACGAGCTTTTCCAACCACCACCACCACTCGATGGAGTCCCGGACAATGACCTTGAACACGCACACGAGGACGACTTCGCACATGAAGAGGTCACAAGGGACGAGGTGAGAAGTTCTATATTCGAACAAGGAGCCGATAAGGCCCCGGGGCTATCACAGTGCCAGTTCAGGGCGATACGATGGGCATGGGAAGTAGAACCAGACACCATACATGCACTGATGAACCATTGTCTACGTGCAGGCTACCACCCCAAGACGTGGCGGAAAGCGATCGCAGTAGCGATCCCCAAGCCAGGCAAACCCGACTACAGCAACCCACGCGCATACCGACTCATACAGCTACTCGAATGCATGGGAAAGGTACTCGAAAGAATAGTCGCTAACCGCCTGGCATACCTAGTCGCAAAACACAACCTCATCCCAGCCAACCAATTTGGTGGCAGACCCGCCAGCTCCACCGATGACGCGATCCTCACATTTGTACACGACGTAGAAGCCACCCACAACCACGACCGAGTCACATCCGCACTCACCTTCGACATCAAGGGCTTTTTCGACTTCGTCAACCACAACCGACTCCTCAACGTCATGCGAGAAAAGCGAATCCCCCTCGAAATAGTACAATGGACAGCAACATTCCTTAGCAATAGGGAAGCGGCGATCTGCTTAGATGGCATCCGGGGAGAAATGCGACCCGTAGAGAATGGGATCCCACAGGGATCACCGGTATCACCTATCCTCTCGATCATATATGCCGCTGAACTACTAGAGATCTTTGAACAGGATGCAAGGACACACGACGAAGCGATCACGTCAGGACTGAAGCTCGCCGACGACCCATCCTCGATCCAACTCATCATGTACATAGACGACGGCAAGACCTATGTATCCTCCAACTCCCTCGACACGAACACCCGAATCCTTCGCCTAGCATACGAAAAGGTATCCCAATGGCTACATAGAGTCGGCCTCATGCCCGACCTAGTCAAGAGGGAACTCATGCACTACACGAATCGACGGAAAGACCAAGGACGATCACCAAGCATCCTGCTCCCAGGTGCGGAAAACACGGAAACCAAGGTGGAAGCCGCACCAACAACAAAATGGCTAGGTGTTCACCTCGACCGCACCCTATCATTTGACTACCATGTACGACAGATGGCTGCGCGTGCAGACCGCGCAGTCAACGGAATGGGATTACTCGCCAACACAGTACGTGGACTATCCCAAGAACACGTCCGCAGACTGTACTCGGCATGTGTAAGGCCGATCATGACCTACGCGTGCCCAGTGTGGTGGCGTGGAAAGAAGAAACACCTAGCAACACTTGACAAGGTACAAAACCGTGCATTGAGACTAATATGCGCCGCCTTCAGAACTACCCAAGTTGCCGCCATGGAAATCGAAGCCGCCATCCCCCCGATACGACACCACCTCAACCACGTGAAAGAGAATGCCGCGATACGACTAAACAAGCTCGGCGTGTACAGCCCCATACTACACCGCCTACCAGATGCCTGGAGAACACTCCAAACCGACGCACCTGGGCCCCCACGACCGACCCACCGACGGGTCACAGCACGGAGACGCAAACCACCCGCGTCAACACGACTATGCGACCTAGCCAAACTGACAGACCCACAGAACGAGAGACTCGAACCACTTGCACAGCCACCATGGAAACGCACGCCCGCCTCCTTCAACGGACGACTCGAGATCACGCCAGCGACCAAAGGCACGAGCAAAGGAGAAGCGGCCAAGAGACACAAAGCCAAGGCGAAGCGGATCACAGCCCTGCACGACAGCATAATGCTATACTCCGACGGATCTCTGCTTACAGAAGACAACAAGAGACGAGTAGGAGCCAGCCACCTCGCCCTACACCGGGACCATATGCTCTTCGGACGTCGCATCTCAATGAGCCCAAACAGCGAAGTCTTCGATGCGGAGATGGCAGGACTCTCATGGGCCGCACGAGACGTAACCGCTTATACCACCGCACACCCAGAGCTAACGATCCGGCACTTGTACTTCTTCGCAGATAACACATCCGCCATATCGACAATCTTCGAGACGCGAACATCGACCGCACAAGGATACTCCAGAACATTCCGAGAACTCATCATACAGTACCTCGACGCGCACCAGGACAACAAGGTGACCGTGGAGTGGACACCCGGCCACGAAGGCATCACCGGAAACGAGCTCGCAGACCAACTGGCGAAGGACGCAGCTGACCTCGCACCCCCACACAAGCTCGCCTCACGAGCCTCAGCCAGACGCAGAGCGAAAGAACGCGCGCACAAAGCATGGATAGACGAATGGAAGAACAGCCCACCGGGCGGTCGCTTCGCAACCGCCAACCGCCTCCCGCCAACTGACCGACCGCGAAAACACTTCCGCGAACTCAAGAGAGAAGTATTCGGGCGCGTCACACAATGTCGAACGGGACATGGACACTTCGGCGAGTACTACCATCATCATGTACCCACTGAACCAGAGGACTGCCCATGCGGAGCCCCCTTACAGACACGACAACACATCCTACGCGACTGCCCTAGATACGAACCACATCGAGACACCCTACGAACGGCGAGCGAACACATTGACCTCCCGACTATACTAGGCACAGAAAACGGAATCAAAGCCCTAGCCAAGTTCATTGAGCGCAGCGGCGCCTTCACGAAGACCGGAGAACCCCCAGGACCCCGCAACGGCGCGGAGGGAGGCGAAGGAGACAGGGGGCACGAGAGAGACCCACCGACAGACGAAGAAGACGACGCAAACGGTGACGCAGGCGAAGTAGGAGAAGTCGCCTACTCGGACGACGAAGACGATCGATAAACGGCGACCGTTGCACGGCGGTACGCACGTCCACACATACTCTACCCCACACACCCCAGCACACATCCGTGCACTCAGGGAACAATCCCGACTTGGGCCCTGTGTAGAAGACTCGGGAGGTCGGTTATGGACGATGGATATGGACACCCCCCCCTTTTTATTCTCATTTTTCTCTCACTATACTGTACATACCTTATACTTCGAAGCAGCGAGATTACGCACTCATAACACGACACGAACACTCCACCTTAAGGCTGCCCCCCCCATTACTATATAGACATACTACCTTACATCGTATATACTTACAGTCGACAGGGGCGCCCCCGCAGTAGCGGGCCGGCGCCCGCCGCGTCTTAGCACCATAGAGTTTGCTTGTTGCGGGATATAAATGCTGAGTTCATCATCATCATCACCACCTCATGTCTACTCAGACTAGTAAGCTGGGTCACACTTCGTACACCGTCGCCCTTGTAGGCGGAACCGGCAGCCTTGGTAAGCCTGTGAAACAGTTCGTTTGTTCCCCCATCGTGTTCATCACCGATACGATAGTCTTACAGGCAAGGAGGTCGCCAACGTGTTCCTCACCTCCTACAAGCCGTTCTTCTCACGCATCATCGTCCCCGCACGAGATACCACTACGGTGGTGGCAAAGGTCCTTACAGACAAGGGAGCGGAACTCGTACCCATAAATCCTGTGGAGCCTTTAGGATCGTTCAGCAAGGCGTTCGAGGGTGTTGATGTCGTCATCAACCTCATTGGTGACAACTTGAACTCGTACGACTTCAAGGACGCCATCGGAGAGGCTGCGATCAAGAGCGGTGCGAAGGTGTACTTTCCCTCGGAATTTGGCGCGTACGTCGCCCTACTTCCCATACAGATGTGCGAATATCTCATTGCATGGTCACAGCGACCATCGGCTCAACGACTTCCCTGGCTGGGATGACCCTCTTTGGATATGGAAGGGCCAACATGCTCGCAAGTACCGTCAGCTTGGCGCCGGCAAGACGAAGGTCATCGCGCTTGCTACCGGAATTTTCCTTGAGTTCTTCGTCAGCCCAATGTGTACGCACCTGAATTTATCTTCCGTATACCATACCTAACCATCCAGTGGACCGACAGTCGGCTTTGGCACCGACAAAATCCTGACCACCGCTGGCTTGCCCGACGCCAAGACCGCGGTCACATCGATGGCTGACATCGCGCGCGCCCTCGCAGAGCTCACGCTGCTCTCGCTCAACCCAGAGACCGCCTCGAGTGTCCCAGATGACGTGCGGATTGCAGGGAGCAATGCGAGCTGGCAACAGGTCATTAACATTGTGCAGAAGGTCCGCGACGAGCTCAACATGGAGCCGCGGGGCGAAATCACGGTCCAGGGCACGGACCTCGCTGCGTTCAGGGAGAAGGTGCGCAAGGAACACCTTGACAAGTCTCAGCCTCATCCTTTCGGGCATTTAAAGTGAGTGCTTGAGTACGGAAAAAAGGGCGTCGGTTTGCTGATTGGAATGCCTCGATCAGGGTGCTCATCGCTGAAGGGAAACTGGACTTCTCCTCGAAGAACGACAATGAGCTGGTCAACCCCGGCGAGAGCATCTGGAAGTGGAAGACTGCTGAGGACCTTGTCCGCGAGAGAGGAGGAAAGTGGATGACTGTTGAAGAGGTCGTCAGCGGGAGATGAGGAAAGGTTCAGGCCCGTTTCCCGTAGATAAATGTAGTGCATATGATAGTGCAAGAACATTGTTGATCAACTCAGTCGTGAGTACTTCGTAAGGTGGCTGCGGTATGGGTTTTCCGAAGTTCGGAGTTCGGAGTTCGAGACTTGCGATCGTGAGGCTTCGCCGACTATTCAAGTTGCTGTAAGTGTGACTGGCCCGGCGATCCTTGCTAGTCATAACCCAGCTCCACACACACCCCGCGCGACTGCGCTTTAGTATCGTTTCTACAACAGCTGTCAGCCCAGTGGCTCTACCCCAGAACAGATCGATACTGAATACTGAGTACTGAGTACTACCGATCAACTCTAGACATTGCACAGCTGAAGAGCCTCACGGAAACAAACGAAATAATTCTGGCCGGGGTGTCCAAGACACCTCACCCGCTCTCTCAGAATGGGATTTTGAGGACATCATGATATTCCGAATTAGTCTCCGTTGCAGACCATAATAGCCGGCAAGCGTCTATTACATATGTAGTATGCATTCCGAATATCTCGGCATGGACGTTCACCTGGGTCCTGAAATGTCTCTGAGGGTCTGCCGGCGCCGGCTGTGGTAGGGTGGTGCAACAGCAAATAGGATGATAGATCAAAGAAGTGCGACCCTTCGCGCTCGCGACAGCGATATGTAATGCAACTGACTGTAAGTGTTGGAATGCATGTCTCGCAGCAATTAGGAGTAGGTAGTCCGGCCGAGATCCTGACCGTAAGACATTACGCTTCGATAACAAGCGACAGACAAGCGACACAACGGTTTGCGTATGGAATATCAAGTAACATGATCCGATGATCGAGCTCAAGTGATCCAAAACCATATCAGCATCCACTGATGTCTGACGCTCGCATCCAGGACATAACTTACGCGTATACCATCGCCAAGTGGAACAAAGGGTAACATGTGTATATATAACCCCATGTCGGGCCCGATTTCCAGTCTGAGATCCCCGCATATAGGTTCCCTAAGTTCAGCCAGTGTGTCCTGCTCATGTCTGCTAAGCTGAGTCACTCCTCGTACACTGTCGCCCTCGTTGGAGGAACCGGCCTCCTTGGTGAGCTTGTTGAATACTATGCTCACTCTCCATCGCGTTCATCACCGATAACCTTACAGGCAAGGAGGTTGCCAACGTCTTCCTCACTTCCTACAAGCCGTTCTTCTCACGCATTATCGTCACCGCACGAGATACCACTACAGCAGGGGCGAAGGCCCTGGCAGAGAAGGGAGCGGAGCTTGTTCCCATTAGTCCAGTTGACCCTTTGGGATCGCTCACCAAGGCGTTTGAGGGTGTTGACGTCGTCATCAACCTCGTCGCCGACAAACCGTGTGATTTCAAGGACGCTATCGCAGAAGCAGCGATTAAGAGCGGTGCGAAGGTGTACTTTCCATCGGAATTTGGCGCGTACGTCATCCTGTCCCATTCAGACATGTTGATGTCTCATCGCCTCATCACAGTGACCACCGGATCAACGACTTCCCTGGCTGGGACGACACACTTTGGCTATGGAAGGGCCAACATGATCGCAAGTACCGTCAGCTTGGCGCCGGCAAGACGAAGGTCATCGCGCTGTATACCGGACTCTTTCTTGAGTTCTTCATCAGCCCATTGTGTACGTGCCGGACCTTACCCTCCGTATGCAATGCCTGACCACCTGCTGGACTGACAGTCGGTTTTGCCGCCGACGCGATCCTGACCCCCGTCGGCTCGCCCGACGCCAAGACAGCGCTCACATCGAGGACTGACATTGCACGCGCCCTCGCAGAGCTCACACTGCTTTCGCTCAACCCGGAAACCGCCTCGAGTGTCCCAGACGACGTGCGGATTGCGGGGAGTAATACGAGCTGGCGGCAGATCATTGTCATTGTGCAGAAGGTCCGCGACGAGCTCAACGTGGAGCCGAGGGGCGAGATCAAGGTCCAGGGCACGGACCTCAATGCATTCAGGGAGAAGTTGCGCAAGGAGCAGCTGGAGAAGCCCCAGCCTCACCCCATCGAGCATATAAGGTGAGTACTTGAGTGCTTTTGCGAAAAGGATGATAGTTCGCTGATCAGAATGCCTCGACCAGGGCGCTCATAGGTGAAGAGAAACTGGACTTCTCCTCGAAGAACGACAATGAGCTGGTTAACCCAGGCGAGAGCATCTGGAAGTGGAAGACTGTCGAGGACCTTGTCCGCGAGAGAGGAGGGAAGTGGATGACTGTTGAAGAGATTGTCATCGGGATATGAGGCAAGGTATAGACCCATTTCCCGCAGACAAACGTAGTGTATATTATAGTGCAAGAACATTGTTGGTCGACATGCGACGCACGGGAGTTCTGTGTAAGCATCCTCGGTAGATCAGGCTGCTGTTCGAGGACACCTATCAGCCAAAAGGCAGTACTACGTACTGCCAGTAAGACATAGTAGTGCCCTTGTATACTGGGACACTTGACGGTTGAGGGATTCGAGATCATAAGTTCAGAAGGTAGGAAATACACCCCTCCCCATTGTCCACTGGCTACTCATTAACAGAAAGGCTTCCCACCGGTCTCATGAACCACGTCTTCCACCGTCTTCCACTTCCAGATGCTCTGGCCTGGGTTCACCAACCTATTATTATTCTCAGAAAAGTCCGCCTTGCCCTCGCCGAACAGGATCCTAAGCCCGGAGTCAACCTGCGGACAGACACACTGAAGCGCGGCATCAACACACTCACTTCCCATGGTCCAGAGGTGCCTCCTTTGGCTGCTGGAGGTGTTCCGCGCGAATCTTCTCCCTAAAGTCCGCGAGGTCGAGCGACACGAGCTTGATCTCGCCACTCGGCTCGACGCCCAGCTCGCGGCGCACCCTCTGCACGATTTCCTTCACGTCACGGCAGCTCCTGGTGTCACCTGCGATGCGCACGTCGTCTGGAACGGTCGCGGCCGTCTCGGGGTTGAGTGCGAGGAGGGCAAGCTCGGCGATCGCTCGTCCGATATCCGCCATGGAGGTGGTGGAAACCTTAACGTCGGGAGAGCCGTAGCAGGTGTACGTCAGGTTAGCGGTGTCAAAACCGACTGTGAGGTACAGAGTAAGGTCATCAGGGACGGGACAGCGCCGAAGGAAGAAGTGTGACGACATACGCCAAGGAGAGAGGAATATCTCCAGAAAGGCACCGGTATATACCGCGATGACCTTCGTCTTGCCTGCTCCCAGTTCACGATACTTTTGAGCATGCTGACCCTTGAATATCCATTCGGCATGGTCCCAACCGGGGAAGTCGTTGATACGATGGTCCCTGCATGCCGGATCGTAAGGATTCCATTTGCTGAGCGGCTGTTAGAGCGCCATCTGGTAGTCAACTACTCACGTGCCAAATTCTGGAGGGAAATACACTTTGACCCCGCTTTTGATGGCTGCCTCCCCTACGGCATCCCTATATGCGTGCGGCGTCGTACCAAGAAGGTTTACAACAACGTCTGCGCCCTGGAAGGCCTTGGTGAACGACGCGACAAGGTCAGTCTGATCGAGCTGCACAAGCTCGGCCCCCTTGTCGGAGAGCACCTTCGCCTCCGCTGTTGTAGAGTCTCGAACAGTAGCAATGATGTGGGGAAAGTAGGACCTATAGGAGGAAAGAAACACGTCTGCAACTTCCTTCCCTTCAGTATCATCCTTCGTCAGTACGAACTCCTGCCTGGAAGACGATGGACATGCAACTTACCCAGCGTGCCAGTCGCGCCGACAAGGACGACAGTAAAGGAGGCGCTACTGAGCTGTTTGGACATGACGGACGTCTGAGAGCGGTATCCTCTGAGTTGAGGCCCTAGGGAGAGATAACCGTTGACAAAGCATATATAGCGGACTTTGCTGGAGCTTAAGCGCACTTACCAAGAGCTACTTCGCATTGCGTGAGCCACTTGACGTCAGGTCAAATGTATGCGACTAAAGTGAACCTAAATCAGGTTCCGCGAAACACGGGATTGATCCACCATCTCCGAGGTTCCTCTCAACTAAGCGGCGTGGTCACGATGACCCGGACAGCAGGATAAGGTTGGCTAGTGAGGCGCTATGGCATCGTCTTAGAATGCAGCATAGACTCTGATCCTAGGCATGCATCAAAGGTACCTCGTAATTGCTGTTTCTCACCGGGAATCGCGTCCGCGGGCGCTCAGTAAGCAGACGCACAGAAGTACTAGAGGAGGTTTGCTGGCCATACGTACGCGCTGCATGCGAGTCCGTCGGTTTCGGTATTATCGAAGTACAGTTTGAGGGAAATACGTTATATTCATGTCGCCATGCACGATATGACTGAGCATAGCAGTACGTGGGACGATCAACGTTCATGGAAGATATGAATGACGCACCACTGGTCGCGTGCTTCGGCGCTCCGGCGTTCTTCACGCATCTGAAAAACCCACGTCCGTCGTCGGGGGATGGCCCTCGCCGGGTCGCGCAAGTCCGATCGTCGGGCTATCAAATCTGAGCACGACCATCCAGACTTCCATACGAGACCGCTGGCGTAGACCTTAGAGAGCTGGATTATACGTCTCCTCTCGGAATTTGGAGGAAGCTTGATTTTTTTGAATAGTGATGGTGCCAAAATCTTCTCTTACCGTCGTTTGTTGCTCTCTGAGAACCTCCGAACGAAGAGCGGAGAACGGGCACCAAGGAGGCTAACGGATATGGAAGATGATGGTCTTCCGAGAACATCCGTGCGTGTTTATGTCATGTTATACACGACTATGTGCCCTTCGTTGGCTGACGAGTGCTAGACTGTAGTGAGACTTTGGCCAGTGTGACTTGTTGTAATTTTCAGGCCTTCAAACACTCTACACCCTTGCAGGTAGTCATCCATTGAGAACCGAGTACTTTATACCTCTACAGTCTCCACTTACCTTGCAACAGCCTTGTATGATGCGCTGCCACTGACTGGTAGCGGTGCTTCAACCACGACCGTTGCTACTTTTCTAAGATGGCATTTCATGTTGGATTCCCACCCACCTCGACTCACTTGTATACGAGTACTTGAAGCTGCAAGTGAGACCGTGACGTGGCCGATCACACTTGCTGGCCGGACTTCGGTTGAACGGTTCCCATACTTGGTCGCTGTACCGCATCGCAGCGGACCTTCCGTGGAACAGATTCAATAAAATCAAGCAGTGAGAGGCCAAGGTCGCTACGAAGGATGTTGCCAGGAACGGATGTGACAGAGCGACGTAGTAGGCGTACTACTGTATATAATCACATCCTGGGCGCCAAATACTCAGCGGGTGGCGTGGCCAGATTTGGAAGTCAAATAACGGAGTCGCGACGCGGCGCGCTTGCTGTGGATTCTCTCCTTTGGCACTTCTTGGAGCGCAGAGACCGTTTCGGGGCGATGAAGCCCATCCCGTGGACATGTATGTCGTCAAACCCCTCTCCCACCGACTCCGCCTTACGTCGTCCAGAAAACGTCTACAAAATCCAGTGCGACCTCCGACTAAGAAGACCCCACTATCGCAGTCCAAGGGCACTCCAACCCCCGCCTCAGCTAACCGCATAACTCTGCACTTCAATGTCTGGCGCGATGAACACTGCACGTACGGAGTCTGTCACCATTGAGCAGCTGCAGGCCGTCAATGAAGAGTTGCGGCGTAAGAAGCTCGACGCGGAGAAGGACCGCGACCTCTTCCGCGAGATGTATAGCAAGGCCTCCATGCACGTAAGCGAGGTGACGAAAGAGAACAACGAGCTGCTGGAGCGAACTGAGCGTGCGGAGGGGCAGGTGAAGGAAGGGTTGCAGATGGTCAAGGGGACCTACGAGGAGCGGGTCCGGACGCTGGAGGCGGAGGTAGAGAAGTGGAAGGGACAAGCAGCGCTGCTCACCGCGCGGGATCGACGGACACTAGAGAAGGAGGAATATAGGAAGCGTGCGGCGATGGAGCCGGAGCTGAGAGAGGATAATGAGAGGCTCAAAGAAGAGCTGCAGAAGTTACAGGAGGATTATAACCAGCTGGCGGCGACACTCGTGCAGATCGGAGAACAGGAGCTGAACGATTCCGCACCTCCAACACCGATGTTAGAGATTCCTGGGCGCCCAATACCCCGTATCACAAGGATGTCTACCACGTCTGTCCACCTTCTCGGTTAAGGTATGTCCTGGGAGGTGTTAGGCTTGATTCGTTTCGCCTCACGTGCTTCATCCAGGTCGCATACAAGTTAGTATATATATTGTCACGCTTTCAGGAGGGTTCTCAACTTGAAACGTCTTATGTATGCACCTTTCCTCTGCGTAGAACATGTGTGGGCACCCACTGAATCATCGCTCACCAGTGTCATCCGTCGAAGTCATTAGGTATTGGAGATTACACGGGTTTATTCTCAAGCAACGGTCATGCCATATTGCGCACGATACCAGGGGACGAGGGTACAACAACATTATGTACATATAAGCCACGTTGTTGTTCAAATACGAATCACACGAACACTACCGCTCGCTACTCCACCCAGCATCTGCAGGGCCAAGCACTTCGCTGCACATGTGCCTTGCCACAGGACCCATGTCTATTCAGACTCAGAGATATTGTGTGAATACTACCGCTATGACCTCAAATATTTCTGTACCGGGTGACTCGTGACGGGGATAATGCTGGTCTTTCTCTGCTTGAGGTTCCGGGGCGATGCGGACATCCAGAGCCTGATATTATAGCTGAGCAACTCATGATCAGTATATCAACTGCTGATAGTTAAAGTAAACGTACATTTGACTGCTATGCAGCCTATATGCACTGCCGAAATTTTACGTCAGTTTCATCTCATGGAACCAAGTTCTGTCCATATATAATGACAAATGAAAAAGAGATCAGCAATTGAACTGAGGACACGCGACACTAATATGATGTGCGACGCACAGTGGGTGGAAGCAAGGTCGGAGCGAACCACTGTATGATGCCAACGGGGAAGGAACGACTGGCCCTCTGTACCGCATACACATCACAGCGCCCAGCCTAAAGGCCTACTCCTCGATACATCCGTGTCGTGTCGTGCAGCCTAGAATACCTGAGTGCGTACCCCTCGAGCCTCATCAGCCATCATTCCTAGCATCCTTATCTGTGTAAAGCAAGGTTCTGAGGTAGTCATCCGGCCTCCTTCTCCATCCAGGCTCCCAAAACATATCGTATGTCGTCATACTAGGGATTGCCGTGTAGTCTCTTTTGTCGGATCCGTCTGCCGCGGATGGGCTGGCTGCCTGAGGCCGGAAGCCGACGGACTCTGTATATCCGGTCTGAGGATCATCGTATAGGAAACGTAATTCGTGCAAGCGTTCTGATCGAAGATGCTTGTCGAAAAAGTCTTCGGAGAACATTGCAAGATCGTCAAGAAAATCCTCCGGGGACTCCAGGTCAACCTGCTTGCCTTCAACGAGGCGGTCAGGAGCGACGAGGAGCATGATAGCTTGCTGTGTGGCTTACCCGACTGCATGTCAGACATGTTCAAGCTCGATTCAATACTGTCGCTCATTTCGATGTCCGAGCACACGGTGCCAGCATCGGCGTAGTCGGACCCACACTCACTTGGTTCCAGCACAAAGTGAGTGGAAAGTGCAACGATTCGAAGACTGCGTGCGATACGAATGGCATTGCTCCACTCAATCTGCCAATTTCGTGGTCCATCGTGAACGAAGCCACTAGATAGCCTCGGGAACCACGTACCAAGCATTCCTCGGTCAGCGCGTATGAGCACAGGGTCGCTCTCATATTGTCCAGGACAAGCTCCTCGAGGTCGGGAAAATGGTTGAGGACGCCTGACATCAAGTATGGGCCGAACTCGGGCATGAACTGGTCGTCTACGTTAACTGTGAGTCGCAAGCGGCGTAATGGGCATTGTGCAAGCATAGCCAGATGTTCAAGCTTGAAGAACGCAGAGATAGAGAGGGTGGTAAGGTCGTTCCAGCCTGTCGTCTGTCAGGACAAATGATGTACCCTCATAAGAGCGGGTAACATGTGTGTGAAAGCACAATCAGCGCATACCAGCGAATAGATCACGAATTCAGAATGGTCCCTATACTGCGGATTGCTCCCGCCGCATGTCAGACACAGCCTCTTCACGGTGCACGCAGACGCAGCAGTGCGCAGGTCACCACCGAATACGGCAACCCATGGCTCGCTTGATTGGACGCTCTCTCGGAAGTCCAGTGCGTGCACACCCACGGGCTGGCACAAGAACGCTCGCGAGAGCTGCGCGTCCTCAGAGCGAATTGTAATCCGCCCCACTTGTAGATTGTGCGCAGTTACATCGAAATTGCGTCTGTTATCCGTCAGAGCAGGCGGGACATTTATGCCCCACCCTGTGCAAACACGTACAAGCCCGAGCTCCTCGAAGCGGCGTTGGCGGTCCCGGGCTAGCACTTCGAGCGTGGTCGGGAAGGGCAGGAGTTGGCCGGTCGCGGAGGCGTCGAGGATGAAGGTGTCCAGATTTGGTGTCATATCTGGAGAGACGAGCTGGCTGAGTTGGTAGTCTATGTCCGATAGCGCCAAAGTAACAAGATACTCTTCAGAATAGCCCTCTAGGGCGAATCGACTTTCATCCCGCTCCATGGATGAAGAAGCATCGACCGAGGGGCCAGAAAGACGAGCGGCAAAGAACGTGATGTGGAAGATGTGCGTTGGATGACCCCTGCCTTCCTCAAGTGCACGCATAAGCAATGTGAGGCTACGCTGGAGCTGGAACATGCCCCTTGCCGTTCCTGTAGTCATGTCCAGCTGGAAGTGCAGTGAGTTGTACGCCATATGAGCACAGCGCCGGAGTGGTTTGCATGCCGCAGCGATGGCGAGGATGTCTTTGTTGCGCAGGTCGCCGATGTGCATTATTCGGCGAAGAATGTCGATGGGTATATATGGGAAGGGGGACGGGCGAGGTTGCTGCGGAGGTGGAGGCTGTATGACATGAGCGAAGGGTAATCCTAGCGGCTGAGGATACATCCTATCGTCGGCAGAGTTTAGAGTAGACTGGGTGAGGGTGGGCAGCTTGCTGGCTCGGTCAGAGCGAGACAAGCAGTAGAGCGCGATGCTATGAAAGGAGGATATGCTGAGGGCGCTTGAGATAAGACAGGTTATCTCAACATGAGTGGACAACCTTTGCCTTGTGCGATGAGCTACTGGACAAGGTTCAGGGCGCTTGCGAACAACACCTACCAAACTCAGCCTGCAGTGTTCAGGGTATCCTCGAACTTTGAAGGTCAAGACTAGAGATGTCGATGAGATCTGGTTAAGAAGCATTCCGCCCGGTCGGCCTTCTAAGTTTTGTTCTTCAAGAACAGGCCATCCTTGATATCTGCCTCCATGACAAGGCGATCATCAGTTGCTGCCATGAACACGGGGTATACGCGATGGATAAAAGTGAACGTTCATGCTACAGTAGACATGGTTGCAGTGCGATAGGGTATGCAGGGAGTTAGCGAGTTAGCAATAGACGCTAGGACGACGGATAGAGAGCACACGGTCAAAATGTAATACAGATAGTGTCCACACGTCATTTTGCCCCAGATAGAGGAAGTTAAACCGAATGCAGACAAGGATCTCATGGGGACTCGACCTTGGCCCATGGAGACTCGACCTTCGCCTTCGGACTAGGTTCATCCTCCGCGTCGAGGTCGTTCGCAGAGGGAACCGCAGCGGATGTTGCCGCTCCGATAGCTTGGCCTGTCTGTTGCTGAGGAGATATGTCCCTGTGACAGCCTGAATAAGTACCAACATCCCGCATACAACAGGTGCCGAACGCGATTGTGGTGACAGGGTAGCATAATGCCGGAGTACCAGAGCACGTACCACTTAATCTGGAACCGCGTCACCCTCGGCTTCGAATTGATATCCCTCACAAGCCGGTCAAACCGAATGGGTTCAGGGAGCGCCTCCTTCATCTCTTCGTTGTCATATTCGGTGTTTTGATAGTAACCCACGCGGACGAACTCCTGGTCCTTGTACGAGCCGGTGAGGATGAGCGCAGCCACTCCGAGGACGTCTTCTGGAGGTATTTTCGATGGATTTGGTGCTGAACCCTCAAAATCAAATGCATTGACTCCAGCTGGTACAGGACCAACGAGACAGTCGTCGAGTTCTTGATCAAGCTCTTCGTTACCGGGTGAAGAGACGTATATTAGCCGCCATTCCAGATCTGCAGAGGACGAGGTTCAAACACGAACATTCAGAACGACGGAGAGCTGTCAGTGAGCACAACGGAAGGAGATACCTTCTGGAAGTGGCGCTATGCATTCGAATGTAACTCGGAAGTGGTAAGGGTCTAGGAATCGCGCAGGGTTGTTGAGGAATTCCACGTTCTGGATATGCGTATGAGCGGCATTGCGACAGAAGAAAGACTGTACATACCCTTATAGTTACAATCGACATGCCGAGTGCTTGGCTGGTGTACAAACGATGTACGGAAGATGGCCACAAACGATGAGTGTGATGTTGAAAGAGCAGTGCAGGTCCACGCGCGCGTGAACGCGTAGGGTCACAAACGCGTAACATGTTACTCACCTGTGACTGACGCGTGTTGATCGTCACAGGTGCTTCTTTCCGAGCCTCGAGTCGACTGCATAAATTCCCTGTGTACATGTGTGCATTTTCCTTTGTACGATGGCTCAACGTTAACGTCAACACCACATAGCGAATCTTTAACTTTCAACATATGCCCAACGGCCCGAGCATGACCCGCTGCAACAAGTCAGACGCATGATGTAGCACGAACAATAAACACTAGCCAAGTGTCCGACTGTACATCAATACATCGTACTTGGGAAATTGTATTCTATCAGTACAATCAGAGCCTCCGGCACGACTCCGTGCCACATTCCTGTCTATTCCTTTGTGTATGCCGGAGGCACGTCGACGACACTGCGCCGAGGTTCAGCTATCTCCGATTCAAGGGCAGGACAGAACCGAAGACCTAAGTCGACGTGCTGAGTGAATGGCGGTCCCAGAGCCTGACAGATCGGGCCGCGGGGTAAATTTTGGTGGCAAGACGGAGGCAGCAGAGACCGAAGGCGACATAAAAGGGGGAGAGGGAAGGGCATTGTGCACTGTGGGCGATAGCTCTTCTACGCCGGCCTTTTCTGCTGGTGAGGCTGAAAAGCCATCCACAGAGTGTTGGGGTACGCCGACATTATCCGCGATCATGCAGGGCGGGGAAGTGTGTCTACTCACTGAAACAAGCTTCTCGCGATGAATAACTCGCAACGCTCACAAACCCATGAAATCTCTAGCTGCAAACTTGCTCACCGATTAGCTACATCTCATAGTTCAGCACACTTGAGGAAGGTACTAACCCTCAGACAGAGGACGGAGGACGGCGCAACATTACAGAGCCGTCATGATTTATAGCCACAGCAACGACAGGTCTGATCAATAATAAGTTGATAAATGGATTGATGCACCCTCCAAGCCTCACTCTTGGACCAGCCACGCAGACCTCCCGGTGGGGAATGGACAATTCTCGCGTCCGTGAGAGGTTGGTCTCGGACTCATGCTCCTTGTCATTGAGTGGTGAGTCAGATTCAATCAGCGTTCGTACTTCTAGATTCCCCCGGGCAAGGCAGTGACTTTGGCGAGTAGCCTGATACCATTCACCATTCGTCTTGTCAAATGCTGCTAACATGCATACGGACACCGCATACTCACCTACTCTGATTAACAGCACATCCTCTGATAGCTTCAACGCCGAGACTGAGCGTCGTTATCGCAGGGACAACCACAATAAGGCCGTATGAAGCGCACGACAGCGACCACCACTGCTCCTACCTCTTGTGAAGCGATCAGCAACTACAAGTCTGTCGTGGAAGCAGTTGGCGAGCCGGAAAGAATGGCGACGGCGACCACGGCCACCATAAGCATGAGAAGTTACCGGCTTATTGGTCGGTCTCCAGTATGCGAATCGGTTGCAACCTTGTGAAGGCGCTGAACGACATCTTAGAAAATGATCATCAGTGTCGGCGCGTGCATTTGTCAGAGCTACAAGCACATTTTCATTCTAGACTTCTCATAAGATCCGTACAACGACTTCCCATTACAATACCCATGACACGGCAGAAACACGAACAGTACGCTTTATCGGTTAGAGCTCTGTAACGCAAGACGATGAGCTCTTGTTACCCATCGACAAAGGGAATAACACGAAAACTCACTCTGCATGGCGGCGATATCCGAGCTCTGGACGTACTCCTCCAACTCAGCGACCTTCTCCTGGAGGTCGTCGAGTGAGACCAGCTCGTCCTCTGCATTATGCTATCAGCAAGTACTGGTGAGGAACTGAGCATTAAACGTACCAACGACGAGTGTGATCTGTAGCTTCCTGATACCGTAGCCGATCGGGACGAGTTTGCTCGCACCCCAGACAAGACCATCCATCTCGATAGAGCGCACAGCCTCCTCGAGCTTCTGCATGTCGGTCTCGTCATCCCAGGGTTTGACCTCGAAGGTAACAACAGACTACATAAGCGAGCAGCAGGGATCAGCTCAAGATGGCAGTTTAGGGCAAGGGGCACAAACTTTGGCAACCGTCTTCGGCTTCGCGGCCTTCTTCGCGTTGTACGCGGCGACACGTTCCGCCTTGATGCGCTCCGCCTCCGCATCCTCCTCATCATCAGAGCCGAACAGGTCGACCTCATCGTCATCATCTCCAGCAGCGGCCTCCTTCGCAGCCGCGCCGCCGCCGAAGAATGCCTCGCCGGCCTTGCTGGAGCCGGAGAACGAGTCGAATTCAGCAGTGTAGGACTTGATGTGCGTATACCAACGTGCGACGGCCGGGTACGCGGACGCGTCGGGGGCGGAGGAAATCGCCTTATAGACGTGCACGTCAGCCTGCGAGGGCGTGTAGCTGTGTAACATCCGTCAGTCATCGGTGTTCAATTTTCGCGACGTAGGCGGAAACAAGGGGATCAGAAAGCTAGGTAGATAGTTGTCGGCATGCTTGAGCAGCGGTGTCTAGTCGCTTCTTGGAAACACGGACCATAGCGTAGTATTCATCACTTCGCGCATCCAATGCTGGACACCGTACCAGAATAACAGGAAACTCACCCTTCGACGTATGACCTGGTAATGAGGTGAGCGTTGAGTTTTGCAAGATCGACGGACATCGTGCTGCAAGGAGAAAGAGAGAGGTTTGAGAGTTTGCGATCGATGGATGGACTCAAGTACGTTCACTGGCAGAAAGTCGAGAAAATTAGCGGTGAGTTCAGGGCAGGCATCAGCGGACTTCGCGTGGCAAAGACGCCGGAAGACCTCGACGCTGCCCGCTGGGGCCGGCGCTGTGGCTGCTGGCATTCATTTCCCTCGCCCTCCGCATTTGGCTGGCGTCTCGGTGTGCTTTGCCACAAAATCGCCCGTTGCATCTGTTTGTGATAGGTGCTCTGGTGGAAAAATGGCGTATGTGCATAGGCTCGGATACATTGGGTCGAGGTACGTACCGGAACCGTTCTTGTGTGTGCTAGCTGACCACGCATGCGCAGGGTGTCGCTGCAAGCAGCATGTCATTCTCAAAGCCGGCTGACCGTTCCGATCCTTCTCCATGTAAGTTTCCCTTCAGCACGGAAACGTATGTCTGACGTCCGACAGCGCACAAGGCCACTCCCTGCGTTGCGACCTAGCGGACTGTCCCGTAATGCTCGGAATTATTGGTGGTCTTCCTCGCCCAAGGCACATCCAGAGCCTGTGGTAGAGAAGCAGCCACCTGCTGAGGAGATCGCCCCTGAGCAGCCTTCAGACCCATCAGAATCACCAGTAGATACAGCAGCTCCCGCGGAAGGCACGAGCGCCGTAGGGGAAGTCCCAACAGCCAGCACCGACCTCGCCAGCGTCCCGACAACAGAAGTTCCAGTAGATGTCTCTGTGGTCTCCTCAATACCTCCCCCGCCGCTACATTACGGTGACCTCGCTTCGCTTGGACTGGCTGGCTGGACGCCCGCGGGTATTTGTCGCTGGGGAATCGAGGCCCTGCAAGTCTCCACGGGCATGCCGTGGTTCTGGACGATCGTCAGTGCGACACTCATTACGCGTGTCATCCTCTTCCCCTTCACTGTGCGATCCATGCGCTCGACTGCCGCCCTGGCGCCCCACCAGCAAGAGATCAACCGTCTGCGGGAGAAGATGCAGCAGGCGCAGGCGAGCAAGGACCCGCTGCTCCTCCAGCAAGTCGTCCTCAAGCAACGGAGCATCTACGAGAAAGCTGGTGTAAGCATGGGCTCGATGGCCATACTGCCCATCATACAGCTTCCGATTACGCTGGGAATGTTCTTTGGCGTCAAGAAGCTCTGTGACCTCCCCATCGAGCAGCTGAAGTACAGCGGTGTATCATGGGTGCCTGACTTGACGGTCGCCGATCCGACTGGTACCCTGCCCATCCTCGCAGCTGTAATGATCAATTTCCAATTGACCGTAAGACTAGAAACAGATGTACCCGCACATCGTGTATGCTGATGTGTCTCTCACAGCTGGGTGCTCGTGAGATGATGGCGACTCCTCAGACGGCGCATATGGTCAACCTCTTCCGCGTCCTGTCCATTGTCAGTGTGCCGCTCTGCTGGCACCTCCCTTCTGTATGTTCGTCCATTTGCTTCAATACCCATTACCTCATCTCTTTCTGTAGGGCACAATGGTTTACATCATCACGAGCATTATTGGTCTCATGGGACAGAGCCTTGTTCTGAGGTCAACGGCGATCCGGAGATCACTCGGCATCCCCATCGTCCAGGTTAAGCACGAAAATAAGCCAGCATCTATGATGGAGTCCATCGCCTTCCTGAAAAAGTGGTGGGAGGACAAAAAGAAGTTGCAAGAGGATCTCTACAGGGCGCGGAAACAGGGGCGATGATTAAAATGGACTACATCGTGTAGAGTTACTGTACGCTTGGGCTAATTGACCGTTTTGCACCCTGCTCAAAATATCGACGTCGACGCGGCAAGTACTTACTGAACCTGACCGGGGGTCCAGACTGGTCCATGGTGAATTTGCCGTTCCTTTTGACAGATCTCGATCATTTTGATGCGGCACGTGGCTTTCGGCACTGGTCGAAATCCCTCGCAGCCACTGCGCCACTGTCAAGCCAGTTCCGGAAATCTGACGTGCTCCCCAAGAAATCTCACGCGAGGACGGATGGACGTACACGAATCGCTGGTCGCGTAATATGGCAAGATCCGCAGCGGTGGAACACCACGAACTTCAAGTTAGGCCCATCTCCGAGATACGTATGTATCGTGGAGGGTGACCACCAGCAGGTCCCCTCTGCGTATAGGCTGTGGTCGTACTTCCTATGCTTACTCGCCGGAGGGGGCTCTCCACTTCAGCTGTCGACGACGGGTATCAGCCGCTCGAGGAAGCTCGCATCCATCGCTACAGGTATGCAAACATGCTAGCTGGCATGGCGGCCGCGCTGACAAGCGAATACATCACAGGGGCCATCGCGCCGACTCATTCTTTCCTGAAGATGTCGAGGAAATAGGTGCGTATCTGACCTGCTGAGTCCCGGGCCTCGCTCATCATACCGTACCAGTGGAACTGCGTGCGAGGCAAAGGACATTCGATGGGGCGTATGCTCGGACAGCTCTGGTGAACTTTGGATATGCCCTCACCATCCTACGTCTTTTCGACAAACGTTTTTCTCGAAGTATGTGCTTTACAGCTCTACATGCACTGTCTCTGGCTAATCTTCTCGGCGACAGTTGGCCTGGCGTACACAGTTCTCGGGGTTGCCTTGACTGTCATATCGTTCTTTCGGCATCGTCACTCACGACACGACTTCGCTGACGTCCACCGGAAGGAGACATGGGAGCGCGCGATACCGACTGTTGGACAAACAGGTAAACGGAATTTTGGGCGGCCCTTCGTCACTGCTGGCTGGATAGTTGTCTCGGTGACAACTGTCGTTGCTGCAGTCGAAATCAGTCTACTCGTCTTGCTCTTACATGTTCAATTAACTTAACTGGGTTTAACTGTCGCGTGCAACATATGGAAAATCGATCTCACATCACTCAGCCGGTAAGCTGAAGGTCATTCACCCTTCTTTTTGGACGCCTTCTCGACAGCACAGGAAGGCATACTGCAAGTTGGAGCTTGCATGTGCTCCTACGTGTGCGCGACTGCACTTTTTGTACCAAAATTCTGAATTGATTTCTTGTCCCTGGATGCTGACTTTCTTGCTCTGTAGGCGGGGTGAATTGGAAAGCTACTGTGAGAGGCCAAAGTCCATGGAGTGCGTCTTCAAAGTCTAGGATCGCCCCTGTCTATCCGATTCACGACTAGTTTCATTCATATAGACCTCTGTAAATGCCCCTGCTGTATACCTCAACGAAAGCTCCGAGGATCGTGGACGTCAAGGTGTTTCGAAGACGAGTGCACGCAATGATAAGGAGTACAGTATGGTATACGATTGTCGGTCCCATTGGCAAACAAAGGTTAACCGCACAAGTTCAATTCGCTTCGAATCAGGGACGCCGTTGCTGAAACCCTGACTTTGGCTTAGCGCAGCCAGCTCAGTAGCGACTGACGAGTTACATAAACAAGTAAGTAGTCTTCCAAGTACGGCGCGGCTTCTGTGATTAGTGGAATGCTTTGCATATGGGCGGTCGATTGGCCTTCCCGTAACTCGTGTCCATGGCATGACGGCGCTCGATCTATACCCTTCCCGTTTCACAGGTCGCGTTCGATGCTTAAATACGTGAGCTCTTCCTGAAGGATCTGTAGCCTAAGCTGCTGCTTCCGATAACGTCTCCCGCGAGATGGCCCCTCCTACCTCGGCAAGGATCGGCATCATTGGCGCAGGTGCCGCAGGCCTCATCACTGCCCATACCCTGCTCCGCGACGGCTTCTGTAACGTTGAAGTGTTGACACGAGATGAGACGCCTGGCGGGGTTTGGGCTGCTGAGCGGGTCTATCCTGGTCTTTCAATCAACAAGTTAGTATTGTTTCAGCTCTATATGTGCACCCAAACCTACGTTCTTCTCCGTTTCAGTGTCCATGGAAAGTTCAGGTTCTCTCCCTTGCAGATGCCGCCGCCCGCGAACGCAACTGCCACTGGTGGCCGGCTTTCAGGCGAAGACATGACAGCGTACATGGAGAGCTGTTTCTCCCCGGGAAGATACGGTACCGCACCGAAGTGCTGAAAATACGACCCTCTGGGAATCACACAGACACTTGGGCAGTCACCGTTAAGAATCTAAACTCGTAGGAGGTTGAGAATATTATTTTTGATAAACTGGTATTATGCACTGGGGTAATAACGCGTCTTAAAATGTCATGGGGATTGCTCTGAGTTTCGTCTCGCATGTTAGGGCTGTAGCGAACCGAAGATACCGGAGGAGCTTGCCCCGGAGAGAGCAAAGCTAGCGGGATCCACTCGTCCGGTCTTGCACTCTTCGCAGTTCCGTGCGAAGCTCGACGACGCGATCAGGGCTGGTGGAATTGATAAAATCCTTGTGGTCGGTGGCGGAAAGTCAGCTCAAGAGTGAGTTTTGCGTTTGTATGGTGAACAATTTTACCATAACGGTATGCGTCTCTACAGCATCTCAGCACAGTTGGCGAGACGGAACATCCCAGTCTCTATGGTGCTCACTACGACGGACGCGGTATTAGCGACCCCTATCCCATATCCAGCGATTATACGGAAAAGCAAGTACATCAGATTACCTCCTTCTATGCAGTTTTCCACTGAAATCAGGATCCTAGGCTCTTGTCGGTGCTCTCCCCCATGTTGAACTCAGAACCTGTTTGGAGTAAGACCCATTATTTTGCCCTACCTATTAAATGACACACCCAAGTTATTAACAAAGCAAATGTAGACGCTTTCTGCATACCAGTTGGCTTGGAGCCACCCTTGTCCATGCATTGTGGACCTTCTTGACCTGGGCTTCAGTACGGGTCAATCATTTCTTCCCATCCATTCTTCACTGACTACATCAATGTCCTACTCGCACAGTTCTGGGTGCTTGCCGTCCCCTCAAACTCGCCCCTGAGAAATGCTCCAAGCTTGTTCTGGACAGTGCGTACCAATGATGAGGGGACCGGGAGCAAGGACGGTTTTCATGCACTAGTCAACGCAGAGAAGATCGAGCTAATTGCTACCTCGCGGGCGGTGGGTCACGCAGCTGACGGGCAGTCCATTCTTCTCGACCACGGGAGGAGCGTTCGAGCTGGAGCTGTCATTCTGGCTACCGGCTATACATCTTCATGGGATGGCATATTTGATGGTACAAGCCCTGCTTCTCGGGGGTATTATTGCATACGCGCTCATCTCTAGCTTCAGAGGAGACCATGAACGATATCGGTCTTGGCCGGCACTGCGTATCCGAGTCTTCGATCACTTGTAGAGGTGACTGGAGCTATACAACCCTGACCAAATTATCCTCTACCTCATTCAAAGATGACCAGCGGGCTCCATCGCTCTACAGAGGTATCATCCCTGCGAAGAATATATTGCGCAAAAACCTTGCCGTCAACGGTGCCATTGTGAGAATATTTATCTTCGGCAATTGTTTCACATTCAACGGGACACCCATCTAGTTCACAACAAATAATGGCTACGTCTTTGAAGTGACGGCGCATTGGATATCCTCATACTTCCTTGGGGACGGCTTCCTTCGGCTCTCGTCATCCACGGAAGAAGCAGTCGCATGGACAGATCAGAATGCAGCCTGGCTTCGCAAACGCTACCCCGATACCCTGACATACGCCAACGAAAGTTATAGCGCCGACGTAGCATTTTGGAGGCAAGTTCGTAGCGATGATATGCATCAGCTCGTTGACATCTCATGATATGTTCAGCTGGCCCCAGTTGACGGATGGGTTGCTGGCGGATATGCAACTGCCAACGATGAGAAGCGGAGGAAATGTCTTTACATTGCCTTTCAAAGTCATTGACCTCAATGAGATCAAGCATTTCCGGGAAGAGCGCGCTGCAATTAGAGCTGACAGTGCGTCAAGTGCTCATTGAGATACATTTGAAGCTGTGTGGAGAAAGGCCTGTAACCGGCTTCATACTCGCTTCCCGAGTTATGATGTGCGCCCCTTTCCGACAAATGGATGTTGAAATGCTAGTATATACACCGGTAGCAGTAGTATACACCCACTTGTTACACAATCCTGAGCTTGACCCGTTCGACAGTGCAGCTGTAACGAGTGTTTGGTGGTCATACGTACAACATTACTAGCCACAGGCTAGTGGTCTATCCATTCCTATTCACCTGAAGAATCCACCTCAGAACAATCCAACGGTCCTTTCAAACTTCAGTATACCGCGCACATGCCACGGGAGAAGCATCTCCCTCATCTTATTTACAAATAGATCCTCCCTCTGTGCATACCAACCCAATTTTACGTCCACCACCACCGACTTCAGTGCACTGAACACCGGTCGGTCCAGTATAGCGAGGCGCTTTGGATCAGGTAGAGACTCCGCGACCCGCGCCTCGAATAACGTACTGAAGAGCAGACCATAGCATGTTAACAGTCTGATCTCTTCAAGGTGTTTACTGCGAATGCTTGAGAGGAAGTGCAGCAGCGTGGTCTGCGCGGGGGCCTCCTCGAACGGCTCGATATAGGAATGCAGATAGCGTAGATTGATATTGTGCCGCAGATCCATGTGCAGGTCTGCAATAATAGATTGCGACATGCACCGGTATTCAGTCGACCCGCGTAATCAAGATTGTTGAAAAAGAGTGCACTCACGCGTCGGTGCTGCTGCTGTGCTAAGCTCGTGCAAGTGCAGCAAGAAGGGGCCGACCGCCTCAAGAAGTTTGTTGGCCGAAGGAATATACCCATCCACTTGCCAAATCTCCAACGTACTTACACTCTTACAGGCGGGCGTACCGACTAGCCATTCAACGAGTTCAGCGAAAACATCGTCCGGCAAATTGGGACCAATGCGCAGATGTTCCAGCCGTGGTAAAGCTCTGCAATTCGGTGGCTTGTGGGACGAAAGTCTCCATTGGGTAGAAGGCGCTGATGCGGTTTCCCGTTCGTGGCGCAGGTACCAAATACGCTCCATCCCGAGTTTGCGCAAGCGGGGTACGGCACTTTGTAGGTCGTAAGAGTCGATGAATTTAACGCCAACGAGGGATAATTCTGTCACTGATTGACAGAGACGAAGAGCGCGGAAGGTGTGGTGTAGAGGCGCAGCTGTGCAATCTCGAAATGCGATACATTCGAGAGAAGGGCAGAGCACGGAGACTGCCCCGGGGGAAATAATTCCAATTGTCATCACACTCCGCGGGTGATCAGATTCGTCTTCTGAGGCAATATGATTTTCTCCTTGTAGAAGTAGCGATCGCGTTTCGGTGAGACGCTTGCGCACAGCTGCGTGCTCGAACCCCGACCGCACGAGCTTGCTGAACATTTCTCGTCTGAAGATGACGATGTCGGTATACAAGTGTTCCATGCACTATTTGAGGCATGAACGCGAGATGAGCGCGCACTTGAGTAGGCTGTCGCCATCATTGACAAGCCAATCGATGACTCGCCAAATGATCTCAAGTGGGATGCGGTCGCTGAGCCTTCGTGGGAGTTGCTGTAGCCTAGGGACGCCTAATAGTAATATAGTCGCATCGCATTCATATCGTCAATGGTGAGCGAAGAGGGGGAAGGCGACTACGGAATATGAAAGTGAAGGCTAACTTACCTGCGTAGATAAATAGAGTTGCTAGATCTTGTTCTTCACTAGGACCATTACGTCACCTTCTGCCTTGTATTCAAGAGAGGCATATTGCATGTCATACCTTGAGATTAGCTGCGGGTCTCGAATTGCTAGGGTTTCGTCGGTTGTTACTGCTGACTCAGGCGGTGCCTTTCGCGGTGCCTTTCGCGACAATCGTTTCGGAATGGCAGCGACAGATCGTTTGGACAGTCGTATGATGCGATGCATGTCGCAGAACTTGGGTGTTGGGGACGGGGGGAGTGAGAACGCACGTGTATGGATGACGGGGCAGCTTCTGAAGTATAATGCATTCGGATGTCTAGAGATATTCGACAGCAAGATATCTGACCGAAATCTCACGTAGCCCAGCTGCCTCAGCACACGCTTGTAGACCGTCTCAGTTGTGAGACAGCGATACCAACGACGATGTTTCAGTACGTTGAACGCTCGAACACTAGTCTTGGTATGCTAGAGACAGCTTACAGAGACAAGTTATTGTGCGTATCATGCCACATGAAAATCATGCAGTCGGACGAGAGGCGGCACATAAGTAAGTAATTACAATAACTTCGTGCGACATAGCCTTAGCTGCACGCTGTGTAACTTACCGTCGACGACGGTCCATTGTGGCATCACCGACGAGACGCCCGTCGCGGACAGGACGTAGGCGCCTATCGCACTGCGGGAACGCATAGCATTTGCCCGTCACGCTCACGACTCGTTTGCTCTGGTTGTGCTGGCTATCCAAACTCTAGGCAGACGAGCTGGGCGATACACTACAAGTCCCATAATTTGCTCGCCATGTCCTCAAGTGTTACGCAAACGCCAACATCATCGACCACCGCGGTTCTGTCGCCCACGGCCACCCCTGCACCTGTAGAGGAAGAGGAGTACTACTCGTCATGGTCGCTTTTCCTCGTTTGCGGTCTCCTCGTTCTATCATTATGGACATCTTACTACCTTCAAATCAAGCGAATTCGTGCAATACACGAAACCCTAGTCGCAATTATTGGGGGGATGATTGTGGGGTTGGTAGTGCGCCTCGCGCCGGGGACTATGATTCGGGAGATGCTAGTGAGTACTCCCCATCGTTTAACCGCTTTGTGCTTTGTTTGGCACGTCGTGATTGAAAGACTGGATCATTTACTCGAGCCGATGGAGCCAAGCTACATGTCCGACCGCTGCCCCCGGTCCGAGTAACGTGGCTGGAGTTGCTACCGAGGCTATTGTTCAGTCATATCGTTGGTGTAGCACATTCATGAAGCCTCCTGACAAAATGCGGGGATGCCTGGATTGCGTCTGGGTATGGGTTGGGTGACATTTGGTTGCGCGCAGCCTCGGCAGGGACCCATGAATGCTGGTCGGAAGACTAGATCCCAGGTTCTCGACTTTTGTCGGATAGCGGAAAACCTTTGGTGGCATGTCTTCCTTGTTTAGAACTCTGCATACTACCCTTGAGCCGTTGCGCACAGGTATTTCACAGCAACATTCGATATGCCGACTTGGCTTGCTGCTATGCGGACTGGGTTGAACGTCGGGTAACTAGGCCACTCAGCGTACGGATATCCTCTTCTCGCTTCTGTTCGGATGAGATTAGGTCTGTCCCTCGGGGCCAATGAGTTTGGGTCTGGCTTCTTCACCAATATCCAGGGCTCCCACAGTAAGCCGGATCGATGTATACGCGAAAGTTATTGCTTGCGAAATCCGTCGGGGAGCACAGTACTCTCTGGACAGCGCATAATCTTCCTCTTCGTTAGCGGATTCCCAGTCATTGTAGAGGATTTAGATCTGATTTTTCGCATCGTCCTCACAGACGTTCAAACATACGCTCTTCTTCAACCTCTTACTGCCACCAATCATCCTCAACTCTGGCTATGAACTGAAACAGGTGAGTTAGCTCCTCGGGTTTCGTCTAGCTCAGCTCAACATAAGGGCAGGCAAACTTTTTCAGGAACTTTGGCTCCATATTGACGTTCGCGTTCCTCGGGACTTTCATCTCTGCGGTCGGTGTTGGGTGCGTAAACTTGACACAGACGCCTCGCCATGATATGCCACTTACCACATACAGGGCAGTGTCTTGGTCTACATCTACTCGTTCCTGGGCCTCGAGTCGCTAGAAGTCGGGCTCATAGAATGCCTGATTTTCGGGTCCACGCTATCCGCGACGGACCCAGTCACTATCCTAGCGATTTTCAACCAATATAAGGTTGATCCCAAGCTCTATACTGTCATCTTCGGCGAGAGTCTGCTGAACGATGCAGTTAGTATCGTCATGTATGAGTGAGTACTGTTCGTTCGTACGCGCACTGTATATCGATGGTGCTGACTAGTGAACGGCAGGACACTGACACAGTTCCACGGATCGGAAATCTACGTGTCGTCTCTTTTCCACGGCATCGGCATCTTCTTGCTGTCCTTCAGTGTCTCGATGGCCCTCGGCGTCGTCTTCGGTCTCGGAATGTCGCTCATCCTGAAGCACTCATCCCTGATGCTCTATCCCTCGATCGAAACATGCCTCGTCGCCCTATCTGCCTACACGTGTTACTTCTTCTCGAACGGTTTGTCCATGTCTGGCATCGTGTCCTTGTTATTCTGCGGGATCACGCTCAAGCACTACGCCTATCACACAATGTCACGGCGAACACAGCGGGCTACGAAATACATCTTCTCGACACTCGCGCAGCTCTCGGAGAACTTCATCTTCATTTACCTCGGCCTGTCGCTGTTCACGAGCCCACCGTCGTCTGAGAAAGTCACGAACTACGTCAAGCCACTGTTCATTACGATCACGGCTGTGGCCGTCGTCTTCACGCGCTATGCGGCGGTCTTCCCACTATCGGAGGCTATCAACCTGTTCCATCGACACGTTCGCGGACAGCGCCAAGAAGAGCTCCCGCATTCGTACCAGATGATGCTATTTTGGGCTGGCCTTCGGGGAGCTGTCGGCGTAGCGCTCGCGGCGGGGTTCAAGGGCGACAACGCACAGACACTGCGCATCACTGTTCTGGTTGTCGTCCTGCTTACCGTGGTCGTGTTCGGCGGCACCACGGCGCGAATGCTCGAGGTGCTCGGTATCCGCACGGGAGTAGAGGACGATGAGGCGGGTAGCGACGAAGAAGAAGACTTCCCTCTCGGGCGCCCAGGATGGTACAACAGGCGCAACTCTCGGTGGGCCAACTTCGAGGACGATACCAGCGTCTTCGCATCGCAGCAGTCAGGCTTCCACAGCCCACGATTGTACAATCACCAGATTCTGAATACGCCTATCCCAAACAATACCATATTCTCCGCGGCATCTTCGGAGTCGCTCGACTCTGACGCGGAGGTACTCCCGCTCGCTACAGCATCCGTGAACGGTCTATCTTCTCCTGGAGGGCGGCGTAAGTCACGAGACGGGCCGCCTGTTGCAGGTCCGTCTAATGGAGTCGCGGAAGAAGGGAAGTGGTTCCAGCAGTTAGACGAGCAGTACTTGCTACCGCTCTTCTCGAATGCGACCGCGAGCCGCGTGTGGAATGCGCGCAAGAGTCGACGGGTGTCTGGCGTGAGCACGACTACCGGGACGCGGATGGGTACGCCTGTTGAATCTGACGACGAAGCGGACGACCGGCCGGAAGTCGACTTGACGGTCGCAGCAGCGCGCGCTTCGACTGGAAGCGAACCCGCGCGTAGTCACTCTGTCATCGAGATCGACCAGAGCCGGACGGAACGGGGGCTAGCGAGCCCAATGCTGCGGAGAGATAGTGAAGGCCAGAATCGCGATCGGGTGTCATAGAACTTATTTGTGCGTCGCCCTTGTCCTCCTATCTTATTGCCTTGTTTTGGTTCGACCCTTGCGTTTGGGTCTGGATGATATAGTATATACAATGGGCGATCTCTAGCGAGGGTTGTACGAAATATGACCTCTGGTTTCTAGTCTTGCCTTTGCTTCTACGGCCTTAGCGGTTGCGTGGGACGTGTATGAACATGGTCATGTGCACAATCAGCATGTTCGGCGCGTGTCTCTACCTCGTTCCGGATTCCGAAATCGAAGAGCCACAGTGCACGGGTATTATGCGGCGTTGCGAACAATTCGGAATTCACTGGCTCCTCTCCACCACGCGACTCCTCGCCTCTCTTCCTCGTTCTACTGACATATACTGACCATGATGACCTCCACATGTTTGTTCACGACCCCCGAACTATCCCCTCACGACGACGAATGCGCGAAACACCGGTTCTACAGGTACCGAAGATAGCTAATGTAATCAGGAAACGATGCTGACATACAACTCAGAGGTCATCGATCACATTCGTTCTACCTCGCCGAGGACGACAACGCACTGCGTGAGCAAGATCACAGCTTTTCAGCACCCATCCACCGGATTCATTTACCCCTGCATCTCATAGTCGAACTCCGAGCAAGACAGAGGACTTTTGATGGTGCCTACACTAGAGGCGCTATGGCGACCTTCGGGTACTCCTTGACCATCTTGCGCCTCTTCGACAAACGATTCGCGGACAGTGGGTTGTGCATTTCCTTCCATGTCATTGATCATCTCATTGCCTTAATTGTCTCATGTTTAGTCGGCATTGTCTACGCGATCTTGGCGGGCCTCCTCTACGTAGTCGCCTTTCTTCGCCATCGAAAATCTCGTCACGACTTCGCCGATAAGCATGTCGGACGGACGTGGGCACATGCTCTGCCCACAATAGGTCAAAAAGGCAAGCAGAACTTCGGGCGACCATTGGCAACAGCCAGCTGGTTTGTTCTCTTGCTGACAGCCATCGTGGCGCTCGTCGAGGCGGCTTTGCTTGCGTTGATTATGCGGATAGATTTGTCGAACCTTGTCGCGGAACAAGGCATTACAGATTAGTGGTGTGTTTCCTTTCATTCTAGGACACAAGCAACCGCCTTATGTTGGCATCTAACGGCACCCGTAGGGTTCATGTAATGACAACGCTCATTTCGTAGCCTTCAGACACCTTGATTAGTAGCGATCTGAGAGGAACGTACTCAATCTCATACCCTCTTTGTGATGGCGTGCCTGAAGGCGGGCGTTCTGTTCCCCTGTCCCGCGAATTTCTCCCGGTCACCACGGAGAAAAACTTCGTCGGGGAACGTTATCGGTAGTTATCTTCACTGGTGACCTTCACCCTAACCTATTGACAACAACCAGAACTTGCGTTCCCAAGAACAGCCTCTAGGCCAAAACAATTCCCGCGACGTCATATATATCAAGTATATGTAGGTAATCTGACCTGCGCGGTTCAGCAGGGCACGAGCTAGCTTTGCCTTCTGCGCTTGGAACATCCAGCATCAACTCGGCCATCACACGCATGATTGAACATGACATCCGCTGTACGACATGTACATTGCAGTTTGTATTCTCATTTCTCACAAGACCCTTCAGTGCGGTTTCTCCGCACGAGAGGTGCACTCTATCAGCATCCCAGTCATGTTAGCCGTCTCCTATGCAGCGCCGCAGCGCCTCTATGGCAATGCCTGCTTACCACCCACAGCGTATAAAAGTAATGGCAACAGGCAACAATTGCCAGCCAGAGAACCCACTTCGTCCTGCCATGCACACCTTGTGGTCTCTGACCGTAGTCTTCGGCTGAGTAGCCGGCACTGCAAGCCACGGCCTTCAAGGCAGGGATAGCTCGGGCACGTACACACTCGCGAAGGAGTACTCTGGGACAGACTTCTTCCAAGGCTGGGACTATTATGGCGCTCCCGACCTCCTGTCCAGCGGTATGTAAGATTTCCTGCAGTGTCGGACATCACGATCTCACCGAGATCTTGGAGGGCGATGTCAACTGGGTTAACGAGACTCAAGCTGTTGCGGAACAGCTTGCGTATGTCAACGATGCAGGGAACGCGATCATCAAGGCGGACAATACGACGAACATTCCGAATCAGCAGAAGCGAGACACAGTGAGCTGGAGCGTTGGGTCCGTGGGTGATGAACGAAATGCTAAATGCACTGCGTGCAGATCCGAGTTACGAGCCAGGATAGCTTCACCATCGGCAGCGTCTTCGTGATCGACGCCACGCACCTCCCATTCGGCTGCTCCGTAGGAGATACCTTATACTTGTAGCACTAACCCGAGCTTCTTACCAATGATTGTATGGTCCGCAGGTCTGGCCCAGCATCTGGACAACTGACTCCGATCCCAAAGTAACCTGGCCCGACGGTGGCGAGATCGACATCATCGAGACTGTGAACCAGATGACGACTAACCAGTACTCCCTCCACACCAGCGGAACGGACGAATGCACTGGAGTCAACAGCACAACCGAACAGTCGGGCACGCTAACCTCGGCGAACTGTTATCCGTCGGCGACAGACGATGACGGTTGTGCGGTTGTGCGTGTGCTACCGTGCACAAGCCGGCTTGTGTATTGCTCACCCATCCTCGTGACATTTTTCCAGCTTGAAACTGCCCCTGACAGCGTAGGTCCCGCGTTCGCTGCTGCAAATGGAGGCGTATACGCTGCCCAGTTTGACACTTCTGGGATCTTGTAAGTAACACAAGTCTGAGTCGTCTGACTTCCTTTCTTGCACTGACCAAGTTTGTCCGGTTGTCAGCATATGGTTCTGGAGCGTGCGTGATTCCGATTCGTTTATCAGAACCTCTCCCTGTGTGTCGACAAACAGGTCTAGCGTGCGGACATTTCAGCATCCGTCTCTTCAGCGAACGAAGCCATTGACGTCTCTGGCTGGGGGAGACCATCAGCAGCATTTCCCGCCTCGTCCTGCGACATCACGCAGAAATTTGGTCCCCAGGCACTCGTGATCGACATCACTCTTTGCGGGACCTGGTTAGTACCATGCTAAGTACCAAGCCCTCCGGAAGTTCTGATCTCAGAGCAGGGCGGGCGAGCCGTCAATTTACAGTGAAACGTGCCCGGTCACTGCTGGCACTACCTTGAACGACAATACTTGCGTGCGTGTCAATCTCTTATTGGATCGCAAACGCGTACACTGTGCTCACATGCAGTGCCTTCGAGATCATAGTATGCCAGTAATGTGATCGGCAACGGGACTAACTACGCCGATGCGTACTTCGAGATCCAGTACATCAAGGCATTCACCTGGAATGGGCAGTTTAACACCACTTCTGACTCGATTGCAGCGACGCAGACAGCAAGCGGAAACACCTCCAGCGCTGTGTCGACGCGATCCGTGTTGGGCCTCGCTGAGATTGGCGCGCTGGCCCAGGTCGGCGTCCTCCTTGTACTCGTGGGATGGATAGTGTAAGTGACATCGTCTATCCTTTTCTGCGGTTACACACACAGAAGTGTGGGGATCTTTTGTGCCTGGGTCACTGTGGAGGAGGCATGGCGGGTAAAGCAATGTATTGTGAACGTTATGTCCTATCTGGAAGTTCTTGTTCGCGGTGACAGGCATAAGATATGGGGTCCAACAAATCTTCCATGACAGTTGCGATGTTGTTGACATGGCCACATACGGATCATGATGTCGAGAGCACGTCGAACAAGCACGGAACGTGGCTACAGTCAGATAGAGCAGATATGTCACTCAGAGCATCATATCTCTAGGTGTCTCGATGCAGGACCCTCCACGTTCACGGGCGGGGTATGTGTCGAACCTAAGTATCTTGTCATGATATGTACCGTACGGTTTACCTTTACCGGTTCCTAATTCCGTTACGTAGGCCCGGAATACTTAGCCACAATTATAATGATGATGTACATTCTATCGGCCTTCGACAAATGATAAGTGGTAATCCACTGGCAGCCACATCCACGCAACAGAAACCACTGGCAGATCTCCGGCCGTTAGTAAATTGGCATTCCCGTGGTGATGAGATTAAGTTCAAGATACTTGGCGAGTTTCATTCATCCGAGATGAATTTGTGTGCCTGCTTTAGGTTCGACCTGAATGGTTCGACACAAACCCCTCACGTGTGAGGTGCCGCGTGGAAGGTCTTGGTATGAGACTAGGCCTACTTAGCAGTCTTAGCTTCGAGCCATCGCATTTCTCATGTTGGCCATTCGCAAATAATACCCAGCTGTTTGTCGTGAAAGTGCCAATTACTGGCCCGGGTCTACGTCGCTTGCGGCAGAGTCTCGATCCAGGTGACACTGCGACGGACATTGCCTGCCATATAAGCACAGCCAGTGCGCCACCAACAGCCTCTCAACTCTCCTCCTAGCCTCTTACTCTCGTCCTTCCAGTCATCCATACGACTCTCGATGGGTGCACCACCCGATGACGACCCGCTTGCGCTCGCAATTGCCCCCCCACCGAACGAGACAGTCGAGCAACGCGAAGCACGCCTCAGCTCCGAGGCCGAGGCTCGGCGGATAAGCGAGAAGATTGACGAACAGCTAAGGACGGAGAAGGCGGCCCAGCGGAAAAGGCGTTCCCAGACCGTCAAGGTTCTTCTCCTTGGTCAGAGCGAGAGCGGTGCGTGGTGATCGTTGTGGGCGCGTGCCAGATATCGTGTTAATGTGACTCCCTGCTCCCCAGGCAAGTCGACGACCCTCAAGAGTAAGCACACTTCAGAGGATGGCGCGTCCCAACGTTTGTCTTGACATCCTATCACAGATTTTCAGATAACATACTCACCACACGCATGGGCGGAGGAGCGCAACTCATGGCGGACGGTCATCCAGCTCAACTTGGTCCGAAACATCAACAGCGTCCTTGATATGCTCGCCGAGGAGATGGCCAATTCGTCTCCGAAGCCGACCTCCCCCGCTGCCGTCGTCAACGTCTCTGACGATGAAGACGACATCGTGGAACCATCCGCCACCGCCTCATCGTCCACCGGGCCACTCCGGTTCACGGACCACCATGCACTGCTCAAGCTGCGCCTCACGCCACTGCGCGGTCTGCAGCGTGACCTCGAGGAGACGCTCGGCGTCTCGCTGACGGAGGACGTCGAGCACCCGCTGCAACGCTCGAGCGTGCGCAGCGCGGCGGGGCGGACATCGCAGGAGGCATTCATCCGGTCGCACACGTCGTGGAAGAGCCGGCTGCGCTCGATGGGCGAGGGCGGCGCGGATGGGGTGGTGAAGAAGAACCGGGAGGCGAAGGCAAGAGAGGCGATGGAGATCCTGGCGGGATGCAAGGACGACATCCGAGAAGTGTGGGAGGATGAGATGGTGCAGGAGATGCTGAGGCGGCGGCAGTTTGTGATCGAGAGCATACCAGGCTTGTGAGTAGTTCTTCCTTGCAGACGTCAGGCAGTGTGTCATGAAGCGCGTGTAGCTTCTTGAACGACGTAGAGCGGATTGCGGCGAGGGACTACGAGCCGTCGGACAACGATATCGTCCGGGCGCGGCTACGCACGATGGGCGTACAGGAGTACAACATCAAGTTCGAGATCGGTCCTGCGGCGGGTACGGAGTGGCTGATGTACGACGTCGGCGGGTCGCGAACACAGGTGCGTTCCCTATACCCCCCGCATACTCCTCACAATTGAATGTTGCGCCTGCTCACAGCGCGCGGCGTGGTTCCCATACTTTGACGACTGCGACGCAATTATCTTCCTCGCGCCTATCTCGTGCTTCGACGAGCGGCTCGCAGAGGACCGGAAGGTGAACCGGCTCGAGGATAGCTACATGCTATGGCGGCTCGTGTGCGCGTCGAAGCTGCTCCAGAACACGCAGATGATCCTGTTCCTGAACAAGTACGACCTGCTCGACCAGAAGCTCAAGCGCGGTGTGAGGGTGAAGGACCATGTGCGCAGCTACGGCGACAGGCCGAACGACGCGGAGACGGCTGGCAAATGTACGTGGCAGGCAGGGACCCAGGTCGGGCCTCAGGTACTCATGAATGTGGTAGATTTCTCGCAACATTTTAGGGAGATTATGAAGCGCCATTCGCCTCAGCCGCGACAATTCCGTGTACATCAGACATCCGTAGTCGTGAGTGCCCTTCAGCTGTTTCTCGAGGTCCCGTCTGACTACCTCCACGCAGGACACCAAAGCAACTGCGGTCACCCTTGGTATCGGTACGTATCGCACTTCTCTTCTGGTAGCCACAGTCCCTGATAGTCTGAGCAGTCGAAGAGGGCATCCTTCAAGCTCATCTCCGCTCCGTCGAGCTCATCTAACTTACAACCTACCCGAATAGACGTTCCCTCGTATCGCACGATTCCTTACTCAAACGCTCCATAATCTGCATTTCACTTGGGCTGCCGTTAACGTACTGTACCCTCCTATTATCCGCGCCTTCGTTCCCGGCGCGATCCCCCCGGTGGGTTGTGATTTATATTGTCTGTTTTTATTGTCGTAACTTTACTGAGTGTGGACGCTTAATGCTGTCGTCTCTTGTCTCCGTTGCTCTTGTTCTCTATTGTGTCTCGCGCTCCCTGGTGTATCGCTAAGACTCGTCATGCCTTCTATGTACGCAATATGATCTATTTCACTCCCAATCGTCATGGCATTGCTCCCCTGGGGTTGACATGAGACAAAAGATGAGCATAAAAAGACAGCGAGCTTGGCAGCAGGAGAGATCATGCATCTATTCATGTCTATGAGAACGACGAGATGAACATCGTCAGTTCTCTCCCAGAGTCGTCTATGAGCGTGCCTCATCGAGTCTTGGGGTTTCGCGAGTCAATCGATGCCAACAATAATGAATGGTAGATAGGGATATTCAATATACTGCAAGTAGCTTGGGTTCTTTCTTGAAGCGAGCTGAAGGACACGAATTATCATCTCACACGTAGTAGAAGGACCGGATGCATCGTAGCTCGCCGTAGAGCATCAGAATCACACCAACGACCTGCATTCCACCCGAATAGCACGCAACGGCATGCCAATTGCCACCAGTGCCGTCTAAGATGGCAACGCCCAAAGGGACACTAGCGGCGTTTCCTGCGCGGTTCGCTGTCAGCTCGGATCTCAAGCATCATCACATAACGTCGTACCAGGCAGATTGAAGAATAACGTCAGACCGGAGAGATCCGCCAACCGATCCGTACCATATAACTGAGCACACACGGCAGGTGTCAAGGATAAGAAGCACCCACAGAAGAAGCCATGGATTATCATAATTACTATCTGCAGAACGTCAGAGCAACACATATGAGCAAGTCACTGCTCAGTCTAGGCGTGGTGCGCCCAGGAAGAAGTGGCAGCACGGACGATGCCAGGGTAGGTCTTGACGAAGTTCCAGATGAGGAGCTGCGCGAGCCCAGACATGCCTATGGAGGTAATCAGTGCATTGACAGGCCCCACGCGGTCCGCGAGGAAGCCAACAGACACACGATCTGTGGCAGCAGCGAAGTTGAGGAGCATGAGAGGCAGTACGGAGAGCTGGCAGAGAACGGGATAAGTCAGTTACGCTGTAATTCGACGGCACCACGTGGATGACTGACAAAGTCGCCTGCGGCCTGTGCCCGGAATCATATCGATAGTGTATGTAGGCAGGAAGAACACCGGTGTCAAATAGCCGCTGATTTCCGAATCGTCAGTTCTGCCCTTGGAGTACCGGAGGACGAAACTGACAACACCGTAAGCAGGATACACAGCGAGAGGCTCCAGAATACCAGGTCCTTGAAGAACGTCCTATCGATCCATATGATCTTTTGTCACCTCGAAGGGGATCTTCTCTCCTTAACGAGTATGAGCGCCACGATATAGCATGCGGCGTTTATTTCAGTGTAGATCAAGAAGGTTCTCTTTAGACACAGTGCGGCGAGCATCTTGTACATGATGAGAGTCGCCATAGCATCACCTGTAAGGTTTGTGATGAACTGTTGTCCGACGTTACTTTGAGAAGAGAATCATACCAAAGGAACACACAGCAACTATTACACCAGTGGCGAAGGCTCTGTACTTCAAGAACCATTGTGCTGGTAGTGGCATCTATGGAGAGCTGGTAATCCTTACTCTTGCACCTGGACGCGTGTTACATACAACGAGAGGGAAGATCAGCGCATTGTCGATGCCTTGAAGTACACCCTGTGCGTTGCCCATGAATTACCAGACCATCAGTGACTGCGCTGCACATACCTGTGTAATGAAGAATTGCCACAGCTCGGTACAGAATGCCGAGCCGAGCATGCCGGCCAGCCAGAATATCGAACCTAGAGCAAGTAAGGGCTAATATAGCTCAGACAACGTGGTCAGCCATTACAATTCACTTTGAAACCACTGTGTGTTGCGTTAGCACGGAGATGGAGACGGTCTGTAAGAACGACTCACAGATGGTCTCCTATTTTGCCGGTGATGAAACTGAGCAGCGTCAGGACCTAACTCTGTCTTCAACACTTTACGCAGACTACAAAGGGTTTCGTTGCACTTACCATTCCCGACGTGCTACCCAACGTGCTAAGCACAGTCGCAGAGGTGTTGGGAAAAATATGTTCCTGGTAGTATGTCTGTACAACACCCCACGCCTGTCATCACATCAGTACCATAAGGAGAACGGTATGGAGTGTTGAGGACGGATGTCCGTAATGCTCACGAGCCTGCCCATTCATCAGTGCATCGACACCCCGTCAACACCCCAAGCGATAAATGTCAATGCAGATTCCATGCGTGTACATATTGGAAACACACGCCCAGCCTAGTGTATTTGCGGAAAATGAGGCGCAGCCGAAGACGACGAGCCATGCACGCAGTCCGCCGTCCGGGTAGTCATTGACATCTTCGAGAGACGCGTCGACGGCTGTGTTTGCATGTGGTGAAGATGCGTCCGAGAGCTTCTTCTCCTTCTCAGAGATCTCTGCGTCTACATTAGTGGGCACGAGGCTAGCGTCCATTTGTTCCGGTGCGGGGGTATCCATAGCGTAAACCGAAGCCAGAGAGCCTGAATAGAATCGTGAACAACTGAAGACAAGTCTCTAGTGTCCATGATTTATGCGATATGTGCAAGTAGAAGCAAGGAGGCTCGTGATCCAAAACGAGCGTGCGAGATCGGGCGATAGCCACTCAGAGCAAGCGACGAATAGCGGTCGCCGGCGGACCCGCATTCTACTGTTTTCATTTGGAGCTTATGCACTGCACGCGCAAGTAAGCACGTCCTCACCTGTAACGTTGATGTCCAGCAATGCCTCGCACATTCATGTTCTCATCGCGATTCACTGTAGGGTTCTGCAGCGCGCTGCAGGGTTTCATCCGAGCACAGGAGATGACATCATCAGGTGCTACTTCGGTCCGGTTTTCCCTCGACAGATAACCTACTTACAGTAAACCGACCACAGGTCATAAAAGACGCTCGTCGGCTTTTACTCATATGCATGGTCTGCAAATCAACTTGAAAACCCTCCGAGCCTCCCTCCAGGAGGAGTTGGGAATCCATGGCACGGTGTTTGGTACGTAGTCGAGATGTCTAGTAACTCACCCCGAGATGCGTCAGAACGAATGGTGAAACGGATACCAACACTCGTACAAGCTGCACGTATCAAATGCAGCGAAGGATGAAGCGACATACCTGTAGTCTCCGTTGCTGACCAAAAAGAGATACTCTCGTAACATACCTGCAATATGAGAAAAAGGGTGAGCTTAAGAAGCCAGTGTGCTTAGTGACAGGAGAGATCATGTATGTACGTATCTATATCTATGAAAATACGGAGAATAATATCATCAACTCTCCCAAAGCCGTCTATAAGCGAGTCATTCGTTCCATGAGGTACTGATGTCAGTCAGTCGATGCCAACAACAATCGATGCTAGATAAGATCGTTTAGAATACCGCGAGTATTTTTGGCTCTTTCTTGAAACGAGCTGGAGGACACGAATCGTCATCTCACACGTAGTCAAAGCACCAGATACATCGTAGCTCACCGTAAAGCATCAGAATCACACCAATGACTTGCATTCCCCCCGAATAGCATGCGACCGCACGCCAGTTGCCGCCAGTGCCGCCCAGGATGGCGCCACCCAACGGAGCACCAGCAGCGTTTCCTACCGAGGTCCACTGTCAGCTTGAATCTCACAAACATCATTTGATGATGCCGTACCAGGCAGATTGAAAAACAGCGTCAGGCCGGAGAGACCTGCCAACCGATCCGAACCATACAGTTGAGCGCATACAGCGGGTGTCAGGGATATGAAGCATCCGCAGAAGAAGCCGTAGATGATCCCAAACACTATCTGCAGAACGTCAGAACCACGCAGATGAGCAAGGAACTCTACCCAGTCGGGGCGTGATGCGCTAAGGAAGTGGCAGTGCGTACAATGCCAGGGTAGGTCTTGACGAAGTTCCAGATAAGGAGCTGGGCGAGCCCGGAGATACCGACGGAGATGAGCATCGCGTTGACAGGCCCAATGCGATCCGCGAGGAAGCCCACAGACGCACGACCTGTGGCAGCAGCGAAGTTGAGGAGCATGAGGGGCAGCGCGGAGAGCTGGCAGGGAAGGGGGAGCACAAGTCAGTTATGCTGCAGTTCGACAGCCCCACGAGGATGACTGACAAAGTCGCCTGTGCCTGGGATCACATCTATAACATACGTAGGCAGGAAGAAGATCGGCGTCAAATAGCCGCTGATTCTCGAATCGTCAGTTCTGCCCCTAGAGTACCGGAGAATAAGACTGACAACACCGTAAACAGGATACACAGTCCGAGGCTCCAGAACACTGGGTCCTTGAAGAACGTCCTATCGATCCATATGATCTTCTGTCGACTCGAAGGGGACCTTCTCTCCTTAATGAGGACAAGTGCCACGATGAAGCACGCGGCGTTCATTGCGGCATAGATCGAAAAGGTTTTCTTTAGACCCAGTGCGGCAAACATCTTGTACATGATGAGAGTCGCCATAGCACCACCTGCGAGGTTTGTGAACTACTGTCCCACGATACTTCGAGAAAATGATCATACCAAAGGAACAACCGGCAACTACCACCCCAATGGCAAAAGATCTGTACCTTAAGAACCATTGTGCCGGAAGTGAAACCTACGGTGACCTAGTAAGCTTCCGAACCCTTTTTCTAAATAGATAGTGCATACAACGAGAGGGAAGATCAGCGCATTGGCGATGCCTTGAAGTAAACCCTATGCGCTGTCCATGAGATACCAGACCATTATTGATTACATTGCACTTACTTGTGTGATGAAGAATTGCCACAACTCGGTGCAAAATGCCGAGCCAAGCATGCCGGCCAGCCAGAATATGGCACCTAGAGCAAGTAAGGGCTAATATAGCTCAGACAACGTGGTCAGCCATTACATGACGACAATTTACTTTGAAACCGCTGTGTTTTAAGTTAGCACGGAGATGAAGACAGTCTTTAGGAGCAACTCACAAACGGTCTCCTATCTTGCCGGTGATGAAACTGCCCAGCGTCATGACCTAGCTCGCCCTTCAGCACTTACGCAGACCACGGAGGGGTTTCACTGCACTTACCATGCCCGACGTGCTACCCAACATGCTAAGCACGGTCCCAGATGCGTCGTGAAAAACGTGTTCCTGGTAATAGGTCTGCACAACGCCCCACGCCTGTCATCACATCAGTACCATAAGGAGAACGGCATGGAGTGTTAAGGACGGATGTCCGTGATGCTCACGAGCCTGTCCATCCATCAGTGCATCGACACCCCGCCAACACCGCAAGAAAGTGAGCAGTCAATGCAGATTCCACATGTTGTATAGATCGGGGACATACGCCCAGCCTAGTGTATTTGCGGAAAACAAGACGCAACCGAAGACGACGAGCCATGCACGCAGCCCGCCGTCCGGGTAGTCATTGACGTCTTCAAGAGGCGCGTCGACGGCGGAGTTTGCATAGAACGAAGATGCGTCCGAGAGCTTCTTCTCCTTCTCAGAGAGCCTTTCTTGTGTCTTCGCCTCTACATCAGAGGGCATGAAGTCGATGTGCGTTCTTTCCGATGCGGGGGTGTCCATAGCGTAAAGCGAAACCGGAAAACCTAGGGGGGTCGTGAACGGCTATTATCATGACTCCGCTGCGTATTTATGCGGCATGTATAGAAGCAAGGAAGGCTCGTGATCGAACACGCCGGACGGCGAACTTGGGCGATAACCATTCATTGTCCATTCAAGACAAGCGACGAGTAGCGAGACCCAGACTCTAGGATCGCTTGGAGCTCGTGCATGACGCGTGCAAGCAAGCACGACCTTACCTGTAACCTTGACGTCAAGCCAGCTTGCCCCACATGTTCTTTTCCCAGTTCAATGGACGATTTTGCAGCACGCTGCAAAAATTTCGCTCAGCACAGGAGATGGTATCGTCAGGTGCTGCTGCTTCGGTCCGGTTTTCCCTCGGCAGATATTGACCCATGACACGATAATTGGCACCTAGTCGGGATCTTGAGTGCCCAGCCTGAGACACACGAGAACAAGGGTGAAGTGACTGCAAGGTCCCGTATGAGCAACACATATCAGATGCTGCGAAGGAAGTAGCGACATACTCACCGACCTGGCTTGGACCTGGTCATGCTCGTCCATCGCCACGAGGCTTGAGGACGCAATCAATCGACGCCGCGGAGTTACTATCGGCGTCTCATGGCCAGGCTTGGCGATCGGTCGGAACGCCGACGGCTCGACAACCAGAAGTCGACCAGGGCCTAGCCACGCCCCTGTAGAGCGGAAACTCCAAATCCGCTCAGAAAACGCTCGCCGCGCGGCGTGTCAGTTTCACGACGGGGCGAGTGGCCTGTGAGCAGGACCTACCGTGATAATGAAACGCAACCTGGAGAGCAATCCAATTAAATGAAGAAATATGAGATTCTCTGCCAGTGCCTACGACGAGAATGGCGAATATATTGAGTCAATGAAACTCGGGACCAAACCTATTTGGGCTAGGCGTCAGTAAAGGTGTCTAAATGACAATTGGAGACTTCATGGCGCTCAACGACGGAAGGGGGGGTGAAAGAATGAATGAACATCGCTAGAAGTCATCCGAGGACTCACTATGAGCATCTGGGTCTGCCGATTCCACGTCGCGGAACCATACTACTTGAGGCAAGGCATCTGGTTAGTGGTCGAGAATTTATCAGAAGCAAGGAGGCGATGGTACAGGTCGGGCAGAACAAGGGCCATGCAACGCCTCGCAACCACGCGGAATAGACGTAATCGCAAAGCGCTCAAAATTTCAACTTGCCGACAAATGAAGTCCTCTTTCACAATGTGCATCACCGTTGAGCGGCTGCTTATACTAGGCACTGCACTAACAAAGCATTCGAGAGGCGATTGCGGGCAATAGGCTGTATGCGGCCGTTGATGCTTCTGTATTCCAAGCATATGTCGGACTGATCGGTGATCGCTAGTATGAAGCGAACAATTTGTCTTTCTTCTTGACACGGGCTGTGGGACGCCGGTCAGTACTACGCATTGTAGTGGATCTGCGAGCACGGACCATAGAGCATTACGGACACGCACACAATTTGTATTCTGCCCAACCAACAAGCAAATGTGAAAGAAGGCCGCTTTAAATTCATACCGGGCGTGTCGCAACGTAGTGTCAACTTGGATAGGCCTGACAACCGATCGGAGCCATAAAGCTGAGCGGGTACAGCAGATATCGAGGCTAGGAAGCACTTACGGAAGCACTCGTATACGATAGCAAAAACCAATTGATGATTTCAAATGTCGGAGCTTGTGGAGGCAAGGAGCAGCGCAAACAGCATCGGGCTAGTTCTTGACGAGGTTCCAGATAAGGAGCTGTGAAGTTCCAGAGACGGTAATAGAGACGAATAGGTAATCAACGGAGTGGATGAGGTCGGCGGCGAATACAATGTAAAGCCGACCCGCTGCTGCTCCGAAGCTGAGAAGCAGTGGACATCGCTGTACATGGTTAGTGGGTCGCAGTACATCGCCATCATCGTCGGGACACTCACCAAGCCACATTTCCAGGGATCATATTGATCGTCTACGTTGACGGTAAGAAGATGTGGGTACATATGATGGTCCACTTTCAACCTCACATTTCCACATGCCGGCAATGTCATCAGCAAGGTGCACAATGCGTGGACTCCAGGGAGTTACATTCGAGAATACCCGCTGTTGACGCATATGATCTTGGGCTTGAATGGCTGCAAGAGCTATGACGAAGCGCGTGAAGCGGATTCTTGTATGGATCACGCAGGCTCTTCTGAGGCCGAGCGAAGCGAACACCTTCTGCGCGATGGGATCACAACGGCATCCCTTGTGAGATATGCACTTAGCAGTGGAAAAGAAGAATGTGCCGGCCGAGGGTGCATCCGACCATAAAACATCACAGACTCTCCATCCTCTAGAGAATCACTGTACCGTCCGATTCCAGAATAGAGAGTATGCGAGCTTGGACAAGATGAGCACATTTGCGATTCCTTGGAGCACGTCCTGGGCATAGGTAAGCCTTGCGAATACACGAAATGAACAAGGCGTACCGGACCTTCGCACTCACCCCTTAAGTCACTCAACAGGAACAGAAAGCACATCGCGATGCCTCTAATCATGCCCTATCGCCTAGAATGTCACTAATCGCCCAGGAAGACTGTCCATTACGCTCACAAGCTTGACTTCCAGGAGTCTGAAAGCAGCGTCGTAAGCGAGAAGCCGTCTACTATGGGGAGGCAGTTTCGTCGCAGCATACAGTTGACTCACAGAGAGTAGGATGCATCCTAGGACGAGGGGCCATGTCCGGCGACCAGCGTCAGATTTATCACGTTCGCGACGGCGTTGATGGCTCTGGCTCTGGCTCTAGGTTGTCCCTGATTTGACCTAAACCACAATACGCCGCCTTGCCTGACTCTTATTCACTTGACGATGAGGTTCTCACTGGAAAAGCCGCCTCCGTCTTAAGAGCATCCGACTAGTCATTCCTTTGTCAAGCAAGGCTCGGATGTAGATATATGCGCATGGACGATCAATACGATAGCAGCTAATTTTGGAGGTAGTCAGTGATAGCATATATGCTGTTATGTATACAGCCCATACCTTCGACACATGAGCTAGGCATCGAGCAATCCAGGAGCTGCATGAGATAGACGTCCATCACGCGTATCCACGGTTCAAAATATCCGTTGCTCACGTTGACGTGTTCGGACCAGCCGCAGAGACACGCCTCGTAATCCCATCGCCTCGCGAAGGGATCTTTCTGTGAGTTCCTCCGTAAAAGAAAGACATCCCGTGACTAAGATTAAGACACAGTAATGTTCAGCAACGCCACATCATAAGTACGTCCACAAGGAGTCCATCATGACGAACTCGTGACGTACAGACCAAGCTCCGAATTGTGGACATCACCTCACCACTGATCGGCACAGGTTCGTCGCGCGCTCACCGGACACCGACCGAACGACTGGACCGCCTCTAGATCCTGAGTGGACCCAGCACATTACTGGACAAGGAGGCATGTTGCCCAAAATTCTGAAGTGATCCTATGCGGTGAATGGATCCCACCACGGTGGTTGTTGGTGCGTAGGTTGAGCAGTGCTGTCGTGGAGTCGCAAGTATAGACTGCCTAGCCACAATTATGAAGGATGTCCAATGTCAATCAACGCCACGACGTACCGTGCATGATCCCGAATCCGAGTCTCACGAAGCGCACGATGTCGTTGACGGGACGGAACGCGCAATCCTGTCAGGATTATCCTCATTTCCTACTTCACAAACTTTACCTCAGCACCATGGCCCAGGCAAGTAAAGTCCACAGGAACGACGCGAGAGATGTATGCGAAGCGTCGGGGATAGAGCGTCGTCTTTGCGTGAAGCGTGTGGCAGGAGACAAGCTTGGAAGGAGACAAGCAACGTCAGCCGGATTTGGATGCATCATTGAAGTCATGATGGCCGTCGCCGTCACGTGCGCTCCTCACGCCAAACGGGCATGGATGGTTCCCGCAGAGCCCAACGGCTTCTTTGCCCACCGTCAGGTCTTTTTTCTTCAACCACCATCTTCCCCTCCCTCTCCCGCGTATACCCCCTCCCCCAGCCCCACGTCCGCCATGCGTTTCTTCCTCGCTGCTCTTGCCGCTCTCCCGGCCGCGCGCGGTACGTCTGTGGTGTCGTCTCTGAGTGGAGGAGGGAACTGAATTGAGTTGAACAGCCGCGATCAGCATTATCCAGCCCTCCGCGTCCGAGTATTGGTATGTCTTTGCTTGAACCCGGGAAGCGGAAGTTACTGAATGTAAATGGGGTGATAGGGTTCAGTACGAGACGAACACCATTACTTGGAACTACAACGCCGGCGACCCGAGCCTCATTGACATCATCGTGTCCAACATCGACAACACGACGCTCAACGGCAACTTCAGCATCGCGCAGTACGTCAATGTCTCCGCGGAGGTAAGCGTCCTCACAACCAGTAAAATTGCGACTACCATCTGACCCGTTGCCTCGCAGACCTTCACGGTGTAAGCGTTGCCTCCACGTTGCGTGCGATTCTCACCGCTCACGAATGGCCGTTCTGCCTGCAGGACGAACGTGACCCTTGTCGTCGGCTCCAACTACCAGGTGAGCTTCCTCGACCCGGCCAACGCGAGCATCATCTACGCGACGAGCGGCACCTTCTCCGTCGACGCACCCGGCAGTGAGTCCTTTCGTCGTAGCATTCACACGGCTCGCTCTCACGCTTGCGCCTCTAGCCTCTGCCGCGCCCTCCGTGTCGCCGTCCAGCGCGAGCTCCAGCTCTGCGTCAGGCTCCGCTAGCGCGTCCGGCGCGAGCGGCACCTCGCCGTCGTCCTCTGGCAGCGGCGCAAGCTCGTCCAACACCTCGAGTTCTGCCCCGAAGCAACTAGGCATGTCCGCCGGCGGCATCATGGGCGTGATCGCCGCGTGCGGTGTCGCGTCGCTCTCCGCGCTCCTCCTGTGATTCCCCGTTCCGCTGAGCGTGAGCACGGAAAAGGCCCTCCAGGGCCCGCGACACTCACTTGGACGTTCGTTGTTTCTGTTCGGGAACCCTTGTATCTGGTGGATGATGTTGACAGTGTTGCCGCTTGTGTCCTGTCCGCTCCTTGTTCCTGCTGTTTGTCTTTACCCGGGATTCGAACGCTTGTACGGACTGTGGTCTTCCTCGGTTGTTGTCACATCTACTGTACTGCTGTCTCTGTACGGTGATGAACTTTCGGTTGGTTGTTTTTGACACGCTCTCTGTCGTGCGATCCGCTTGGAGTCTGTCCTAGAAGCTTAGCCACAGCGCGGGTCATCGCTTGTGCATGACCCCTCGCAGTTGAGTGTCGAGGACATTTACTGTACGGGGCTTGTGAGCACCGACAGTGTTACACATCATGAATAGCAGTACCGTTGCCACGATGGCAGTTGGTCTTGGCATGGATATTGGTGAGAGGAGGATGTAAACTTCAAAAAGTGACCATGGCTATATGCTGAATGTGCCGAGTTGTCGGGGCGGATAAAGACGAGGTGCAGCAAATAATGCGTGCGGCCTCGCCTAGCAGGAGTCGATTGTTGGAGCCAGAAGGGTATCAATGGTGTCATGAAGGCATCAGCTGTCCATTAATCACTTATGTGCCTCGGTGGACTCGTCGGCTCGGACAATGCGTGGACTCCTAGTCTCTCGTAGTCAGATCGTTGAATTGGGGGCGCCACGCACCATAATATTGCAACCAAATATAGGAGTGCCAAACTGGAGGGAAGGCGAGACGAGATGTATTGCCCCGCACCTCTTGGCAGCTACCGCATCGGCAGCAACAATCCATATCTGACACTTGCCTGTGTTCCTTGACGTCGACGCACTCGTTAGTAGTACCAGTAACTAAGTCGGACGTAACTTGAAGCTGGGTGCTGTACCTCGGGACGGGCTCCAGACGCACCAACGGAATAACCCGATCAGGAAGACAGGAGACGTATTCAGAGAACATTCTCGGAACCCTGCGCCGATCGTTGAGGTCGGGAAACGAGGGGAGAAAGAAGAAAAGACATTGCGTCGCCTGACATATTCTGTCAGCTGGCCCGTTGACAGTTCCTGTCGATCGCGCGGATGCCAGTGCAAGCATACGCCGCTCCGTCTCTCCTTCAGCCTGCACCGGGGACCTGGGCCAATGAATTCAAGCCCGCCATGCTGGACCAACATGAGGAGGAGTGCATAATTCCGAGATTAGGAACTCCCCCTGCAAAACGCTGGATACATTTGAGATAACCACCACCTCCTCAAACACATGCTAGACCTACGCGTAAAACCGGCGAGTATGTACTCTCGCCATATTGGGCTATGCTTTCGGTATCAAGACGGTAGATCGGGTTCAGGTGAGCGAGAGATCCGCGCAACCCGAGGCCACTGTAGGCTCATTCACGTTGCTTTCAGGCTGCCTGGGGCTTTTATGCCTCTTCATTGGCGTAAGGCTGTTTACAAGATGTGGCGCGGACGACAGATAACGCTGCCTTGAATCTGCGACTCGGACTATCGACACCTCCGGAAGTTGCAGGCCAGTCGATCTCATCAACTCCTGACTCCTAGAGAATTTTCGCGGCTCAGATTTATTATGTTCTACGATCTGTTGAAGTGATCTAGCGTGTTGGAGTTGAATGGGGACGAACAAGGCAGTTACAGAGTTTTTTCGAGATGATCCGAATGCGGAGAAGAGAGTGCGATGTTCGCGGGACGCACGTGGGCGATGCAGACGCGCCCCAGGTTCCGCGCGATCGTAGTGATCGCGCTCGCGTGCGGCAGGCACCGCACGGTCCTGGCGGACTGGTGGCGGGCAAACGTTCTCGCCCGCCTCAAGCCCGCCGTCGACGCGCCCTCCGGAGCCGAAGTGCGTTATCGCCCGGAGCCCGGTTCGAGGCCGATTATCAGGGCAGCGGACAGCGTGAGATCCCCCTGCCTCTTCTCCGCACTCGAATCTCTGGAGCGCTTCCTGCCCCTCCTGCCTGGTCACTCGTCCAGCGTTCGCTGTCAAGGTCTGCTATCTACCCGCTCGGCTGCGTGGGGAACATCAACGCGGACTGGCTGATAGCGCTTGCCCCTTCTGTCAGGTCTCTCCGCCCCCACAGCGCGCGAAGGGCCCACCTGCGAGGGCACCTGCCAGGCTCCAGTTTTCTCCTTGCACACGACCATCATGTCGACCGCACCTGCGCTCCCCGCCGTCGCGGCGAAAGAAGGCCTCCCGAAGACCGAGGTGGACGCGCGCTCCATCACCAGCTCGCGCTCCCGGCACGGGAGCGCGGACGACGACGACAGGCTGCTCGAGGAGTTCGGCTACGTGCCCTCCTTCAGGCGCGAGTTCTCCAACCTGGCGACGGTACGCACGCCGCCTGCGGTGTCTGAGCATTCTTCCCAGCTAACAGGGCTCGGTGGACGGCGGATAGATCAGCTTTGCGTTCAGTATCATGGGACTTTGCTCCAGCGTCGCGACGACGTTCAACACGCCTCTCCTCACCGGCGGCCCTGCGTCGGTGGTCTGGTGCTGGATCCTCGGCGCCTGCATGTGCTTCACTCTCGGTACGTCCATCCATCGTCGTTCAAAATCCTGTCGCATCCCGTATCGCGCGTTGGCTGTCCTGGGCTGTCTTGAGCGAACTATTCATCCGTGGCTTGCGGGCTTCGGACGCATGCGGCGGTGGAACCGCTGGTGGTTCTGAGAGAAGCCCGTCTGCAGAGATAGCACCACATGAGATATGTGCGGGCTTCGCCAGCTTCTCCTCAGGGCCAGTGATTCCGGTGCTTTGACGGCGAGAAGTGTCATACTTGCTGTGCTAGATATGCTATCATCATTACGAGAGCTTCGTGCGCCCCATAAATCAGCTGTGCTGGCTCTAGAGCGTCTCCGGTCAGCCGCCTGAAGCGCTCAGGTTCACTTCGCTCGCTAGCCACTGGATGCCTTTCCCGAGAGGAATACATTGCGTATCCTCAATTCGCCGTGTGATACTCTCCGGTATATCCGCTTATCTCGCTTATCTTTTTTTTTGCACTTCGTCGACTCAATTTCAAACCTCAACCTAGAAGGGAGTCGCGCGCCTCCTTCTAAATTGCAAAAAAAAAAACACAGCCACGACACTGTCGTTCAGTTTGCAGCACATTGCCATGGTCAAAGGACTCACACTATTGCACCATGACATGACCCATTGTACACTGGCTAGAGCTTGTTCGGCAGCCGCAGAAAGGCATCCGGTATCGCTGCGGTCATGAGATGAGCGAGGGCACCCACTGCTTTTTATTTCTTCTTGAAATGCATGTCCAGCCCACTTCTCCGTCAAAGTCAGCCCCACCACACTCCGCGCACTGCACCCGTAGAGATTGGGCCTAGCCGGCCAGGCAATCTCTCCTCGCCGCTCAGCCAGCGCGCCAGCGATCAGTTTTCCTGGACCCTCCCTGTGTCCCCTCGCGAGTATCCAGCTGACAGCGCCCCCTTCCCCCTTCACGCAGGCTCGTCTATCGCCGAGATCGTGAGCGCCTTCCCGACCTGCGGCGGGCTCTACACCGCGTCCGCACAGCTCTGCCCGCCGCGCTCGCGCGCCATCGTCGGCTGGCTCGTCGGCTGGCTCAACGTCCTTGGTGCGTGCACGTTCCCTATGTCTTAAGTAGCGCGCGGAGCTGACCGCGTGTTCGTTGGGCGGGCGAGAAGGCCAGATCGCGGGGCTGTCGTCGACGGAGTTCGGGCTGGCGAACATGATCTGGGCGGCGGTCGTCGTCTCAAAGGTGAGCGTGCATTCGTGGTAGCCGAAGTGGCGCCCTTGCGGTGGGTGGGGGCAGGCACCCGTGAGCAGCGGCTGTCGGTTTGCGCGGGCAGATAACGTGCCCCCACAGAATTGTGCGGTGCAGATAGCCTCGTAGACCCAACACGCCGATGTCCGGTAGGGCTTGGTGACAGCCAGTTCCGCGCACGCCGGCAGCTGGCGCAGTTGCGAACGCCCGAGGCCGGGCAGCACGCGAGAAACGGCCCCTCGTCATTAGGCTATCAATGTAGCATTTCACCGGCTGTCTGTGCCCAGCCGATTACCGAGCTAGCGTGACGGTGTGCGCTCTCACTACCGGAGCCGACACGCTAGAAGCGGCCCCGCTATGGCTTGCATTGTCCTGCTTTCGCCGCATCGTCCCAGGGGCATCGAGCCCACATTCATATTTGACTTTCGCAGGACGGAGATTACGTAGTCACTCAAGGTATGACGGTCGGCCTGTTCGCCGGCCTGCTCGCGTTCAACGGTGTCCTCGTGAGTCGCCTCGCCCTTTATTCACCGTGATCGAGAATCCTGGTATTGACCGCACGTCCGTGTACCGCAGAACTGCCTCGCGACACGCCAGCTCGCACACATCACCAAGGCCTTCGTGTTCGTTAACCTTGGCGCCACCATCAGTACGCCCCCTTCCCCTCTCTGACCTATCTCCCCCTATACTGATTCCGCGTCCCCCCTCTTCCTTGCCCCACATCTCGTGACCACACGCGCACCCACGCAGTCATCATCATCGTGCTCCTGGCGATGACGCCCCGCTCCGAGATGCACCCGGCCTCGTACGTCTTCGGCTCCGACGGCATGGTCAACCAGACGGGCGGGTGGAACATGGGCCTCGCCTTCCTCTTCGGGCTGCTCAGTGTCCAGTGGACGGTGAGCCTTCCTTTCCTTTTCCCTGCCCTTTTCATCTCAGGACGCGTTCGCGATGTGACGCGTGATCGGTGCCTCGCCGTGCGCTTTGGTGCCCGGTTTGCCGAATTTGAGCTGTCGCACCTCAAAAGCTGCGGTCCGCGGAGGCTCGCTGAAACAGTATGCTATGCAGCCTCCATCGGACGTGCCAGCGACATGGCGTGTCTCGCTTCACGGAGACGTGTGCCGGTGCGTTCGACCGATAAACTCTGCCTATTGTTCCATCCACAGTGGGCTCCGGCAAAGTCTTCCTCCGGGGACACAGTGATTAGACACACGAAACGTGCTAGTCATTGCACGCTGCCTGCATGCGTTTGAACTCTGTCTGATACTCTGGGAGAAGGAGCCGCTTGCTGGCAGACACTCGCAAAGCCGCAGAGCATCCGTATGCTGCAGCGGACATGACAGCCTCATGGCATTCATTGGTGCCACCGAACGAGTTCGTGTCGGGCTAGAACTCACCCTCCTGTGTATCCCATGCTCAGCTGCTCGTGGCTATTTTCGCGACGGGAACGAGGCGTTCGAACCTAGCTTGCAATAATAGGGGTGTGGAAAGGGAGCGGAAAGGCATCCTTTGCCGATCATCGTGCGCATGCGTGCAGCTTGGAGTGATTCTAGCCTGCCGGTTATTTCTCGTAACGTCCGCGTTCCGGACCGCTCGAATATCCTCTTCTATATGAGTGCTGTCAGACACTAACATCGCTTGCTATTTGTAGATGACGGTAAGCCGATCTACTCTGGAGTCGTTGGTCGCGGAGTTCACTCGACGATAGGATTATGACGCGACTGCGCACATATCGTACGTATTTCATCCTTCACTCATGTTTCCGCGCTCGTCAGCAGTAATCGGCACGGTGACCGTGAAGCACGAAGCTTCGTGGGTTCCACGTACTCTCCGCCTTTTCACCATTTCACTTCTTATTGTATTGGACGGACGCGATAGGCCGCATGTCCTCGGGCACTGTTAGAGTACCAGCGTGATTACGTTCAAGTCCCGAGAGAGCTCGACGCCATGCGGATGACCTCTCGTCACCGTGCTTCGCTGAACCGGCCTCGCCTGCTCCGAGTCCCTTGGGTCCGCGTGACGTTCACGAGCCGCGATCTTCTTTCTGTGGCGTTGCATGCTGATAGAGAGGTTACAGAGAAGAAGTGAAGCGTGCGGCCTATGCAGGTGCGCCGTCCGACTCCCTTGCTTGTCATTAACTCCGTCTCACATTCAACCCCAATCTTAGCGCCATCGGCTATTTTCATCGCAGGTGAGGAAGCAGAATGCATGCCACCTATTATGCTGGAGTCTAGCTGACAGCGGTCTCATGGCGCTTCTCGGGATTGCAGTAATTGGCACTGGTCTCATCGGGTGGATTTTGAACATCGTGTTGGTTCTATGCTCCGGCCCGCTGTGAGTGCGCTTGATAGACGCAAGTCTCACCTTCATTGACGCAAGAGTGCTGACACAGCGAGAACCTTCCCGGAGCGTCTGGCTCTGCCTTCTTGGAGGTACGTGGGCCATCGGTAGAGCACCTGGCATGTGATAACTTTATTGGCGCCATCGCTCTCGCAGATCATGGCGTTGCGCATAGGAAAACCAGGCGCTCTGTTTCTATGGGTCGGTACTTAGATGTCAGAGTTTCGAGCCCCGATGCTGATGCGATGTCTCCTCAGAGCTTTGTGTGCCTGACGGCGTTTTTTGTTTGTCAAACCGCATTACAGGCGTGCTCGCGGATGGTCTACGCGTTCAGCCGCGATCATGGTGCGTGGTGCTCGGAGAGGCGATTGTTACATGCTTCGCAGTATTAATAACTCCATCCCTAGCGCTCCCGGACCGCGGTTACTTCGGACACGTAACATCGTGGACAAAAACGCCGCTGCGCGCAGTGTGGTTCACGACATTCTTCAGCATTCTTCCTGGGCTTCTGGACTTGGCCAGTCCCGTCGCAGCAAACGCCATTTTTGCTCTTTGTGCCATCGCGCTAGATTCGTCGTACATCATCCCGATCATCTTGTACGTGCGTTCGGCTATACGAATTGACACTTGCCTGACCACATTCTCTCATGATCAGAAAAAGGCTGTACAGGAACCATCCCGATGTCCACTTCAAACCGGGGCCCTTCTATATGGGTGACGGGCTTCTGGGCTGGGTGGCCAACTTGACATGCATCTTCTGGACGATGTTCGTCTGCGTGATCTTCTGTATTCCAACGGAACTCCCGGTGACCAAAACGAATATGAACTACGCATCTGTACGTTCTTTCGCCCTTTCTTTAAGCCTCGTGTTGACAGTCTCGCCTGTGTAATATTAGGTGATCACAGTCGGTGTTATCTTCATCTCCGGGTAAGTCTGTTGCCAGCCTATCTCCACGGCGCACCAAATTGACTTGCATTGACCTAGCGTGTGGTACGTGTGCGGGTGCGTGTATATCAAGCCACTTCTCGGCTGGTCATCTGACGGCCGTTTGCAGCGCGCATCGCCACTACAAGGGGCCCAGCTCCAACCACGATGATCAAGGAGCAGTGGAAACCACATACCGAGACGAGAAAGTAGGAATAGCATAAACGCAACGCTGTGCCACTGAGGGAAAGTTACATCACCAGCATATGTTAGGTGTACGCGAAGAGGTTAGATTAAAGAAGTAATCATATACCTATGATACGTGTTGTAATAACCGCGCAATCCAGACGGGCTTTTAGTCGCTCTTACCCAGCTTCCAATGGGGCTATGTATCGCGGTGGACAAATATGCAAGCCACATGAGTCGCCAATTTGACGACCGTAACACGGTGCATCATCTTCGATATGCAAATTATAGCGTCAGCCACGTAAGGTGAAGCGCATCTCCTAGGGCATAATCGCTGTAGGTCATGATCGGGAGCGGAGATCCATCGGCTGTTACGAGCTAACGCTGACCGAACTGAGGCCAAGCTGAGATCGAATACAGTTCGCATTCCTGCTCCACCTCGTAAACGGTCCTACATCACAAAACCTTCGAAAAAGGTTGCAATTCCTGTACCAGACGTTCCCACTTTCCTCCGTTGCGATATCGGATCCGATCCCAAGCTCCCACTGGACCTGCCTTCTCAAACCAATAGAAAATGGCGCCGAGGACGAAATCCGCGTAACCCGGACCTTCGTCCATGCTAAGCAGCCATCGCCGCCGTCTGCCACGACGCGGCAGATGGTCAATAAGGGTCGCAAGCCTATCGAGACCTCCCTCTAGATCATGCCATATCGCTTGCTGCTTGTGTTGAGGAAACATATCCTCCAAAGCGATGCCTTGGCATGCCATTGAGTACTAATACCTGGCGATGAGATGGGAATCCTACCGAGAAAGCCCTTACGACTCGCGAGGTAATATTCGAGGTCCCTGCCTTCGAGAATACGAGTTGTACTGGGCACCGTCATGTAGATCATTGGGGTATAAATGTGCTCCTCGATGAAGTCGATGTAATCGAATTGGACAATGGGATCACCCTCGGGAAATATTGATGGCAGAGGACGGGCCTTCTCGAGGTAAATGGCGATGTTCGTCGATTCAGAAAGCGCTATGTGCATGCCGTCGGTCTGATCCATGATGGAAGGGACTGTGTAGAAGGGCTTCTGCGTCCGCGTCGGAGGGACGCCGACCGCTGACAGCACGTCTCCAATGTCCGGATATGACAACCAGCAGGTGGTATATGCGAGTCGCTTGTAATTAAGGATGAACCTGGTAACGCATCAGACAGCAAGCTCATACCTATGAGCACTATAGACAGTGTACCGGATTTTCCAGACGTTAGGTGACCACGCGGGAGGGTTCAGCGTGCTTCGAACGTCATAGAGGGTAATCTCATGCTTGACGGCCATGGAAAGGTACGATGTGCTGGGCGCAGGCGGAGGAGATTGCTGCTGACCTCCGGAGAGCCATCTTATAAAGTGCTCCCTGCGCGCCCAGAGGAGCCGAGTGACACAACCATTGTGGTTTGCAACATGATAATGCGTCAAGTGGCTGAATGATACATAGGCACTGTCCCCTTGTGAACTTTGGCCCTTGCCACCTTTCCGAGTTCGGCACCTAGTGGCACATGAGAACCGATAGTAAGCGGAATGGCTCGTCCAGCTTCTTGAAGAGGTATATCGCCAATCTCGAGGGACGCCCGTGCGGCTAACGCGGCCTTATACACCTCCGACCGGAGTGAACGGAGACCTTTTGGGAACCGCTTGATGTCCGCATCGATGGTGTACTCCGGCTCCGGGAGCATAATAGCTCACCTTTTAGTAGGCTGCGAGAACATCCCCAGGCACAGGTAAGAATCTCTCCTGTTTCCGCCGTCCAAGTAGAGTACAACCTTGTCTGACGCGGGGACAGCGGAGTCGATGATCAACCGCACGGCCGTGGGCCTTCCTTCTCTGGATCGCGCCCATGATTAGTGCGCATGGCCACGCCGAAACCGAGATGCAGGCGTACCGACCCACTCCGCCAGGGCAACGTCACTTGAAGGATTCCATGTGGTTCAACACAAGGGGCATTGTCGAAGACTCAAGCGTGGCAGACTGTCATGATTGAGCTCAACCTGAGAGATCCCGGTTTTCGTGACAGTCTCCAAACAGACAGCTGTAGTATTGCAGTCCAACTAGGTCATGCCAACGGAGGGACACGGAAAGTCGTAGAAATTGAGCACTCACTGCATCCCCCCACAATAGGCAGCGTCGCCAAACTCCCGCTATTCAGATCCTGCGAGTTGCCGCGACCACTCTGCGCTACTCTCGGTAATACAGCCATAGTGGGACGAAAGATTACCAGGCCACGGCCCGCTGTACCTCAACGGCGTCTTGGTGGCTTCACGCCGTGTGACAGTCGGTATCAATTACCAGGTGAGAAGTCAGGGACCGCTGCCAGCATTGACAGTCAATTGTCGAGACTGTGTCGAGTCCGCGTAAATACCGCCTAGACAGGAAAATCGTGCAGACGGGACCGACTCCATCGAGCGGATTTCGGCCACAATCGATCATGGGTGATGATCCTCGGGGATACCTTATTAAACGTCCTTCTCACTGAGGCTCAAGGCCACGAATCGACAGCTGACAATAGAATGATTCAGCTTGCCCACACCATGGGCCCAGGCAACCACCGCTGTGCGACGTCCAGATCGCGGTATGAGAATCGCATAGCAGAATATAGTTCCGACACAGTTTCGTTTGGCTTCAAGACGATCTTTGGCTCACTAATCACCGGCAAAACGTCACCCGACGACCACACACGCACTGATACATTTCAGGTCGTATGGCAGAGTTGCACAACTGAAAAAGAAACGCGAGGGTCGAACAAGTCATCGCCGATTGACAGTGCATCAGAGAATTAGGGTACGAACATTGAGGCAAGGATGAACTCTATCCTGTTGATTCGTGTGGGTCCTACACGTTTGTGCCTGTTCGCACACGCACTGTTTCATGTTGAACAGGCACAATTGGAACACACTGTACAGTAACAGTTCAGGAGTCCTGGATATGAAATGATCTCAGATGAATTGTCACTCTCGCAGAACATAGGGGTTACTCACGCTTAACAGCCCATAGACTTAGAGCTTGCCCACTAAATGGACAAACCTATAAACAATCTCACTGTCACGAGTGTGGTGGGAAGTCGAAGGGGCTACACGCATAGCACTCTCGTAAATCATAGAAAGCACCGATTAGACAGAAATTATACGTATATACTATACAGATCCAGTAGCAGCCTCGTGCAGGAAACATTTATTCGCGGACCGCGGGCATACTAAGTTTCTGCTTCTGCGGTCCAGCAGACATAGTAGCATCGCGTCGCCTCCGAAGATTACCTTCATAGGACTTGCATAACCATTTGACGTAGCGGATGCTCATCTGGTCCTCTATCCTGACAAGACGCGCATGTAACACTTCGAGGTCGGTGAAGGTGAGCAACGGAGGCACGGTGTCGTCAGAGATATCCACAGAGCTTGTTAATCTCACCAGCGGCTTGGCACCTTCGAGAACGATACGTGAGGAGCGCAGGGGATGTTGGGGTTCTACCCGCAGAAGCCTTACGGGAGGGTAGCGTGCCGCGAAAGATTGGACATGGTCGAGCCCGCGCCGAGTCTGGCCCGTCCTGTCGTTTAACCACAGCAGATCAGTCCCTGATGCTGCGTACGCGTAATCACACTTACAGAGACAAGATGCGAATCATAGCCACGTTCGCGCGCTCGACAAGCCGCGCATTCAATGTGCTGACGGCAGGGTCATTATGGCCATACACGCCGTCGGTCGACCACGCTCCCTCGATGCTTTCCCAGCTGCCCCAGATCTCCTCCGCCAGCCGGAGCGCCAGATGTCGCTCCGACCTGTGCGATGTCGCACATCGCTCGAGCGCCTCCACATACGTCTTCGCGTCACGCGGGACGTCCAGCTGCTCGAAGAGCGTCCGATAGACTTCACTCCATACCTCGAATCTCGAGTGGACGTAATGCACAGAGAGATACGCGTTGAGGAGACGCGTCGTCAGTGCGACGTGTTGGAATGGTCTTGGGAGTGGGCTGTCCACCCGGATACCCTTCACCCGGTCGCTCTTCATCTGGTTACCCTCGACGATTCGAGATAACAAAATGTCGACTTCTCGCGCGACCTCCGCACGAGATTGTGGAGGAATATGAGAGAAACTGTATCCGTCCGATTGCGCAGGTAAGCCTGATGACGTGAAGTCTTCTTCCATGTCCACTGCGTCTGCCGCCACAGCCTCTAGCACATCTTTTTTGCCGCCTTCCAAGGCACTTGCCGCAGTGACGTCCGCGATGTTGCCGGGATCTTCAACAACTTTCGCCAGCGATGGGATGAAGGGCACCTTGTACGACGCATAGGCATGGAAGACGTGCCTCATGACACCCTCGTTGAGCATCACTGAAGACTCTGGTGCACAGCCGGCGTCACCTCCTGTCGCCTCAGCGTCAGCCTTCGCGGTTTCCCTCACCATGACCGCAAGAAGCCACCGGGTCCTAGCCAGATCACCAATACGTTTTGCGCCCTCCAGCAGCGCGTCCATCAGTCGCCGATCAGGCCGGAACGCGCTTATACCGCGCGCGTCGCGGTTGCCGTCCACCATCTGCTTCGCAAGGCGGAACGCCTCCCGCACGTACTTCTTCTCCCCACTGCGTGAAAGCGCGTATATTGCCGCGGAGAACGCCGCGGGGCTCGGTGTCAGTCTGTGGTCGACTGTGGCCTCTGTGAACAGGTCAAGAGCGCGCTCGGGTTCGGCAGGCACGGCGGGATGTGCGCAAGACCGGAGCATGAGTGTGTAGACAGCAATATCTGGTTTGGGGTGGACTGCGTAGCGCATGTGTGCAAAGAGGTCCCGTGCTTGAGCAAGACCAAGGGACGCTCGTGTACGTGTGGATAGGAGGGCCGTTAGAACACGGGTGTATGACTTCATCGGTGCTGGCAGGCCGCGGGCCTCATAATCGTGCAGGAGCTCTTCCACATGCAGCGGGAATGCACCAGGAGCCAAAGACTTGCAGTATGCCTTGACATGGAAATCCCGTTGCACCTCTGTGGGCAAGGGGGCGAAGGTCTGCAACACCCTTTCCGTCCCAGAGACGTCTCCAGCGGATGCGTAGAAGGCGAGGACTTCATTGACAGCACTCTCGAGACCCAGCTCACCGGTCAACTGTGGAAGTCAGATTCGGTATTGGTAGAAATAATACAGAACTGGCTGACCTGTATCAGACCAAGCGCAGCCTCCGCCGTAGCACCATCACCGGCCCTATACTACGACCGAAGGTTTTTATTACTTGCGCGCGCAAGATTAAACGTGTGAGACTTACAGAAGTGCGAATGAGGGCTAGCCACTCTTCGGTAGTCAGCATGCCAGTGGGCACGGATGGCATGATACTATCCATATTGTCCCCTTCGCTGTGAGGTCGCGTGAGAGCTTGGCTCAACTTTCCGAGGCTTTCGGCGATTTCTTGCAACCGAGCGACAATGCTGCGTGGTGCTACAGATCCTGATGTGGACGACGACGGGGGCGCCACAAGCTCTGTGTTTCCAAGCCACCGTGAGGCTACCCCTCGAAGGAGCATCTCATCTTTTACCGCTTGGTTGGGCGGATCGGCAGCTTTGCCCATCTCCCTTGGCTCAGATTGAGGCAGTGCTAGAACGTCTTCATACACCCGCAAAAGGTCTTCTTCCGAGTACGACGAAGTCTCAGTGAGAGCTTCCTACACGACCAATTTGACGATCACAGCTCAGCAGCCTATTTTTGGATCTATTTGCATCCTGAGACGTACCTGATCCTTCACGGTCTCCTGCAACATGCGCACCCTTTCCTCCAGTTCTGTCAACGCGCGATTCTGCTCCTTGAACTCCTCTAGGAAGGCCACATCCGCAGATTGATTTTTGCCTTTGCCTTCCTCTCTCCTAAGGAAGGTCAGCCAGAAGCTACTGACCACGACATGCATGCGACTCACGCGTACAACGACATCAGGTCATAATCAGCGTAGCCTGGTGGCGGTTGGCGCAGTAGCGCAGCAGAGCTATGGCCATGTCTACGAAGAACCGCCTCACAGTCCTTCCAAGTGCGAAGCGCAGAGACTGGCGGTCGTACGAAGACGCGGCTAAGAGTTAGGTCGAGCAGACCAGGCGGAAGACGCAAAGCAGCCGACATGAGCTCTCGCTACCTGAGAACCTTTAAAGTAGCCAGATAAGCTCTAGAACAGAATGATGGCTAAGACAGAATGGGATGGCGTAGGCTGGCAGGAGGGAGGCGAGGACGAGAAAGATGACCAAAAGGTCCAGAACGAGAACCCGGAAGCGGATGTCAATTTGAACTAGCGCCCATGGTCGATTCAGCTTCCTGATTTAGCAAGTAACAATACGGCTGAACTTGTCTATGAGTACTTAATATACTTACAGTAATCCGCCTCGACCGCTACTTATCGCTGTCCTCAGTGACCGCCGCCACTCGCTACCATCCGTTTGGACGGAGTTTACTTCGGCATGGGAGGAATCCGCGCCTCGCCTCGTATCTCCTTCATTCTATGCACAACTGAGTCTGCTACTGTTTCTGTGGTATGTGCGATTTTTTCTCGGGAGGCTCAGAAGGTATACGAACTGTAAACTGGCTCGGATGATCGGTGGATGCGAGGAAAGTGCAGCAGAGCACGCCGACTTTCCGTTACACCTGCAATGAGACACACTTTTTTTTCTTTTTTTTTTTATTCTACGAGTTTATAGTCCTGGGTACTGTCCGACCCAATGTAGACTAATAACATGCCTGGTCAGCGTATCGTAAGACTATGTATCGGCTTGAGGTCATTGCCCCTAGGGACCCCGCAGGTGTATGCGGTGGTGGTAGCCCCACCTCCCCGCACCCCCCCTCCCTTTGGTTGGCTCTTGATGCCTGGCGGCGCCGCAGTACTCGTTCTTCAGGGCGTGGGTGGAGTCCTCATCTTCATCAGCGCATGACCTCCCTTTGGTGGGGGGAGGCTTAACCCAAGGATCGTCGACAGAGTAATGAATATATGTCGGCCTCACCGCTCTCTCCACTGGACCACTTCCGGCACAACTGACTCGTCCGGCCAAGTATACGACACGAGCCCCATATGACCAGCACCTCTCGGCACCTTCTTACTCCCAAGCTTAGTTCCGGTTTTCCTCGGCATCTTCCTTGGCACACCTCCCACCTCTGTTTGCATAACCCAGGATAAGGTCGGGGTCAGGGTAGTGGCCCAGGCGATGCAAGACTGGCGTACGTGCCCGGGGTAGTCTCCATCAGCCTCCCCATAGGGGACTTGCAGGTGCGCTCCAGCTCGTCCCCACGTAGCAGTTGCCCTATGGGTTCCCAGTAGCATTCAGGGTAGTAGTCGTGTGAGTCGTCAGTGTCGGAGCGGCAGGGGCTCAGAGAGTCTCCCCCACCGCCAACCGGGGCTAGGACACATTAGGGCTGGACTCATCTTCTTCTCGCGCTTAGGTGTCTTCCTTGTTGAACTGCTACCAGTTCAGCTGTTAGCCAAACCAGCTTACCTGAGATCAGTTCATCTGTCCTGGTATGGTTAGCAGTTAGAATGTTCTACGTTGCTAT